>JAVKPL010011456.1:0-48903 GCA_032173675.1 Gastrolobium villosum | reverse complement strand
TCTGCTGAAGTTATTACCAAGAAATAAAGGTAGAAGAAAAAGTTAAAATTCCCTCTCAGGATTAAACTGTGATGGTTACAAGCAATTCCCATCTCTCTAGTGGTGTTCCTCCACTCCTTCCTATGTCAATTCAAAAGTCCCATAACTCTAATCAATATCACTCCCCCATTTCGAAATTCACTCAAGTCCAAGCAAAAGAGACACAAGAACTCCGGGTCCTGACACCAACCAAAACCAAATGTGCCTCCCATTCAACATGAACTGAATATCAACATTGATGAAACACAACAGCTCCATGGCCATTTCATCAAAACCTGTTCCAATTGCAGTTATCAAGTCCCTTTTCCTGCACTTGAGTCCTACTCTAGCAATGCAGCACTTTACAGCTTCCTAATAACATCTTACACCAAGAACCACAGCCCTAAAGATGCAGGGAAAATCTATTATTATATGCGTAAAACAGACACTGAAGTGGACAATTTTATTATTCCTTCGGTTCTCAAAGCATGTGGGCTTATCCCTTCAACCCTGCTAGGAGAAGAGGTGCATGGTTTTGTGGTGAAAAATGGATTTCATGGGGACATATTTGTGTGCAACACGTTAATCATGATGTACAGTGAGGTTGGAAAGATGGCATCTGCACGCCTATTGTTTGATAAGATTGAGAACAAAGATGTTGTTTCTTGGAGTACTATGATTAGGAACTATGATAGGAGTGGGATGCTTGATGAAGCATTGGATCTTTTGAGAGATATGCATGTTATGGGAGTTAGGCCTAGTGAAATTGCAATGATAAGCATCATTCATGTATTTGCAGAACTTGCTGATTTGAAATTGGGGAAAGCCATGCATGCTTATGTAATGAGGAACAAAAACTTTGGGAAATCAGAAGTTCCTCTAAGTACTGCTTTGATGGATATGTATGCTAACTGTAAAAATTTAACTTACGCAAGAAGACTTTTTGATGGCTTGTCTGGGGCTAGTATCATTTCATGGACTGCTATGATTGCAGCCTACATTAATTGCAGTGATTTAAATGAAGGGGTGAGATTGTTTGTCAAAATGCTTGGGGAGGGTATGTTTCCGAATGAGATTACAATCCTTAGTTTGGTCAAAGAATGTGCAACAACAAAAGCTCTAGAATTAGGCAAGTGGTTACATGCTTTCACTTTAAGAAACGGATTTACCATTTCGTTAGTTCTAGCCACTGCTTTTATTGATATGTATGGCAAATGTGGTGATGTTAAAAGTTCAAGATTTGTTTTTGATAGCATCAAGAACAAAGATTTATTGATGTGGAGTGCCATGATATCAGCTTATGCACAAACCAATTGTATAGATGAGGCATTTGATATCTTTGTCCAGATGATTGGTTGTGGTGTAAGGCCAAATGAGATAACCATGGTTAGCCTCCTTGTACTATGTGCAAAAGCTGGATCCCTTGAAATGGGTAAGTGGATTCATTCTTACATAGACAAGCAAGGAATTAAAGGAGACATGATTCTTAAAACATCTTTGGTGGACATGTATGCCAAGTGTGGAGATATAGATAAGGCTCATAGACTCTTTGCTGAAGCCACTGACAGAGACATTTCAATGTGGAATGCCATGATATCAGGTTTTGGAATGCATGGTCATGGTGAGGCAGCATTGGAACTTTTTGTAGAAATGGAAGCAAAAGGGATTACCCCAAATGACATCACATTTATTGGAGCTCTTCATGCTTGTAGTCATTCAGGATTGTTGGAAGAAGGGAAGAGACTATTTCACAAAATGGTTCATGACTTTGGTTTGGTCCCAAAGGTTGAGCATTATGGTTGTATGGTGGATCTTCTTGGTAGAGCTGGATTGCTTGATGAAGCTCAAGAAATAATTAAGGACATGCCCATGAGGCCAAATGAGGCTGTATTAGGATCTTTGCTTGCTGCATGCAAGCTTCACAAAAATGTCAAACTTGGAGAATGGACAGCAAAGCAGTTTCTATCATTGGAACCCCAAAAGTGTGGATATAATGTTCTAATGTCAAATATATATGCAGCAGCAAATAGATGGGGTGATGTTGCTGATATAAGGAGAGCTATGAAGGATGCAGGAATAAGAAAAGAACCGGGTGTTAGCTTCATTGAAGTGAACGGTTCAGTTCATGAATTCATAATGGGAGACAGGGAACACCCAGAAACTAAAAGAATTTATGAAATGATTGCTGAGATGAGAGAAAAACTAGAAGATGTTGGATACACCCCAGATATATCTTGTGTTCTGCTGAATATAGATAAGGAGGAGAAAGAAACTGCACTGAATTATCATAGTGAAAAACTGGCAATGGCATTTGGTCTAATTAGCACAGCTCCCAGTGTACCAATTAGAATTGTGAAGAATCTTAGAATTTGTAATGATTGTCACAGTGCAACCAAGTTACTTTCCAAGATTTATGAGAGGGAGATAATAGTGAGGGACCGCAATCGTTTTCACCACTTCAAGGAAGGATCATGTTCTTGTTATGATTGTTGGTAAAAATGTACAAATATCAGTGTGTATAATTTAGTTTTCATATACATTTAGCAGATAAAGTTGCCCAAAAAAAAGTTCTCATCAGAAATAATGTAATTGTTGAGTTGGCATTATAGAAATATCATTGTTCGTTCTTGAAATATCATTGTGTTGTTGTTATTGTGGTATTAATTTTTCTCATGTCAACAGAACAATACAAGGCTATCTTATATTTCTATGGGTCATCATAATTATTTTAATTGCGGTGAAAAGTGATCTTTCACTCAAAGACGCTAGAGGGTACATAAGGCCTAATTTAAAGACAAAATATATATATAGAACTATAGAAAGTATTGATATGTAAATATTCAAAGTTTTAATTACAATACGTCTCAAACTATGTATATAAGTCATATTCGATGAAGTTTACAATAGCAAAAGGATAAACAATAGCATAAATTCGTAGAAAAGTGAAATTGTCCTTAATCATTGCTTTCCTTAAAGACGAGGGTAAGCAAACTAGACCGGCGGGCCAAACGCGCAAGGAACGATGAAACAAGGATGCATAGTACAAATGTCGGCAACAATGAAGCAAGGATGCACAATACAAATGTTATCATAAATGTCCCCAATAATCTGAGTAAGCATGGAATAAGGCCGGCAAGAGAGTACTGGTAATGCTGAAGAACCAATAGCAAGTAGTACGTGAAAATAGTCATAACATGAAAGTATATGAGAGCTGGGACTACTTTGTAAAGTATCATGCCAACTTCCGTGGTGGCGATCAATAATATGAAATAACACATAAACAGGATAAATCTTACGATGATGTTGATTAATTTCTCTTTGGAGACTTCTTTGTCCCTGATGTTGTTCACAAATGAAAGAAAACACATAAAAAATAAACGAGTTGTTTATAGGATCCAATTTAGGAAGAAGTCACAAGGTCACACTATATACTAAAAAGACATAAGTTGCCAAAGCTTCCTTGAATTAGATGAGTAACGCATCAAAAAAGATAACAGAGTGGAAGCTGTTTGTGAAAATTTCACTTTAGAATTAATATCAAAATTGACTAAAAGGTAGACCAAAATTGATTAAAAAAAAATCAATGACATGGTTTTTTTTTTTTTCTGCAAGTAATATTACTCAATTTTCTTTTCTTAGCATTTGAATATAATATATGAATTATGACTCACTTAGATGCCTGAAGATTGAATAGTAAAGTATCCTGAATACTTGTTAGATTGCATGTCAACAATTTACCATAGGAATCACTAACTTCTAAACATTTTATAATAAAAAAAAAATTATTAATATTTTTCAAATGCACTATTATAGCTGAGGAAAATTCTTATAGAAAAACTTTTATTAGGTTGACAACAACAACAATAACAACACATAGATCACATTTGTGCAATAAGGTGTATATGGTTCTTTGAAGGAAAACCAACGATATGCAACTTCTTATTAGAAGTGTACTACTACAAAGGAAACTTAACGAAGCAGCAATAATTAAGGTACTCGTACTCACCTTGCAGAGCTATCAACTGAGTTGTTATCCATTATCATTCTTCTTGTTTCTGATAATATTTTCATCATTCTTCTTGTGCTCTCGCGTTTCTATGTGTATGAGATATAACTCACTGTCGTCTAAGATCAATTTATTTGGGGTGTGAGGGGGTGAGGGGTTTTTTTTGAGCGTGAGAGGGTGTTTGTGCGTGAGGACGTTTTTATAATACAATTATAATGGGTTTGGAATCATTAATATGCATTTCACGTTACTTTAGATGTAAAAAACGTTTACGTATGAAGGTTTTGTAATTAATATGTTTTTAATAAAACATGTCTACGTTACTTTATAGGGTTTTATATTTCTCAATTAACATTAGAATTCAAACTTTCCTACACACCGATTTTCGTGCTGACATGGATCCTACATCTAATTTTTTCTAACACATGGGTCCACATGCTTTTTATTTCTACAACATAAAATTTCAATTCTCATTTAACATGAGAAATATAAATCCTATTAATAGTATTTAATAATTCCAAATAAGTAATTAAAACCAATAATTTTAAACATAAAGATCATAGGGTGTGCATGGAACGGTTCATAACCAATTTTGATAAAAATCGAACCAAACCAGTTTTAAATGATTTGATTTTAAAATTGAACCGGTTTTCTTTTTTAAAATCAGTTTTTAAAATGTCCAAACCAGTGTTGTAAAAACGTAGTGTCAAAATGTAAAAACGGACCGTGTCTACTTTTTATGACTAAAATCGAGTCAAAACGGTAGTTGAAACGGGTTTTGAGTCTAAACGGTTCAAACGTATTGTCGAAACGTAATATGATTTTTTTTTTTTTTGCAAAGTTCAAAAATATATATATATATATATATAACACGTAATAATAAAAAAATTTATATATATTTTTAGTCAATAATTAGCTTAAATTTAATAACTTATATAATTAATACATTAAATTATTCTACATAAATTAAAACAAAGATTAAAATTGACATTCTTATACAATAAACATGTTTCATCCTATCAACGGCTGAGATGAGGAGTAAGACTTATAAATCTTACTCTGGAGTCAAAAGAACCCTCCCTGTTGGATGGGGAGAGATCATTTGACTTCAGGGTAAGACTTATAAGTCTTACTTCTCATCTTAGTTGTTAATTTATGTCCATCCAATGGTTATAATTTAGGAAGTTATTTTAATTAATTAATTATTAATTACACTATAAATGACAACCGTTGATTTTCGTTCATCAACGGCTGAGATAAGGAGTAAGACTTATAAATCTTACTCTGGAGTCAAAAGAACCCTCCCCGTTGGATGGGGAGAGATCATTTGACTCCATAGTAAGACTTATAAGTCTTACTCCTCATCCTAACCGTTGATTTCCGTCCATTCAATGGTTATAATTTAGGAAGTTATTTTAATTAGTTAATTATTAATTACACTATAAATGATAACCGTTGATTTTCGTCCTATCAACGGCTGAGATGAGGAGTAAGACTTATAAATCTTACTCTGGAGTCAAAAGAACCCTCCCCATGTTGGATATATATATTTTATTTTTAATACGTTAGTAAACTCTTACGTTTCGTTTACGTTTTGCGATTTTATGTTTTTGTTCACCCCTACTGTTTTTACATAGACTCTACGTTTTAACAACATTGGTCCAAACCGATTTGAAACTGGTTCTAAAATCAATTTATGGTTCATAACCAGTTTTAATTTAAAATTACTTTTGAATTGATTTTAATTAAAATTTGTTTTAAAATCAAAAATAGTTAAGAACTATAAATTGGTTATAAGTTCAAAATTAATTTTATAATAAATTCAAAATTGATTTTGGATAAGTTGTGCTATTTTTTTTTTTTTTTTTAGTCTTGGAGACAGAAACAAAAAAAAGTTTTAAGAACTGATCCTATCTATATATATATATATATATATATATATATATATATATATATATATATATATATTTTTTTTTTTTGGTACATTGATCCTATATATTAACTTACATATCATCATCAACATAAGGAGAAGCAGGGGGAATCATCATAGGCAAATTAATAAAACTGAAGCATGGAAAGCCAATGAGCCAACTCTTTCATCCTAGAATAGTGGATATTTTTTCCCCCCAAAAAAGAATAGTGGATATTTTGTAATTTGGGTATTTAATATATGTATTTTATATTAAATACATTAAGTTATTTTTTAATAATTTTTTGAATATAGTCTTTTAATAAATAAATATTGAAATTTCAAACATTTGAAAGCTGATATTTATTTAAATAATAATTCAATGAAATAATTTGATATTAAAATATGAAATTAATATATTTATAAATGAAAGATGCTCCTAATTACATGTTAATTTTAAACGATAAAAATATTTTTTTCATACCACCTCTTTGGGGCGCACCTCAACCTACCCAATCGAGACAAAATGATATAAGGGAAAACATTTTTTCCTACCCAAGACACATAGCATAAGTGGGGCTTATAAAATAGTGGAGAAAAAAAAATTTTAAAGTGGGACCCACTTATGCTATGAGTCTTTGGTAAGAGAAAATTTTTCTCCTTTAAGAGGAGAAAATATTTTCCAATAATATAATATATATTTTTGTAAAGGCGCAATAAATTACGAATATAATTAACAACTCTATGACCAGTTCGGGTAGTTTTTATAGTCAAATATAGTCTAGTGTGACTGATAAGACCATGATCAATCTGCAATATGTTAACCCATTAAAAATACTCTTAAACCCATAAAAAAATTACAAAGATTTGCAGGGTTTGTAATTTAATCACTAACCGGCAAATGCTATATGTGTGCTACATGGTAAGAATACTAGTTTTGTTCTAAATTATTATATTGCAAAAAGATTTCAAAGTTACATAAATATAGATGCAATATATGTACTGCATTCTTAATGTTTAAGGCCAAACAACGAAATTTTTTTATTTTTTTTTAAATGTGCATAATATAAGATCTTTCCAAAACTTAATAATATGACTAATAAAATTGTACAAAATTGGATACCAAAAAACACAAAAATCGTTAGTTTTTATATGCATTTAAAATTAAAGTTTTATATGCATTTAAAATTATGGTTTTATATGCATTTAAAAACGCAAAAACTGTTTCATTATGCATTTCAAATTAAAGTTTTATAAAATTATATTTTATAATCTCCAAAAAAAAAAAATTAAAGTTTTATAAAATTAAATTTTTTTTGTTCTGTTATTGGACCCTGTATCCTGACTCTTTTAAATGGTTTGAAATTGCTTTTAGGGAGGACATTTGCTTTATCGTGGAGGGACTCGTTCATAAGAGATGTAACTTAAATTTAAATAAATTGAATATTTTTAAAAGGCTGAGGTTTTTATGGAACATGAAAACTTCTTTTTTTATCTTTTTGGAGATTACAAGGAATTGAACACAACACCCTACACTAAACACACACTCATAACACACACCCCACACCACTAGGCTAACCCTAGTGGTTGGAACATGAAAGCTTCTGATTCAGGGATGTGTTGTTCTGAAATGAAACATGGCAAGAATAGTAACGTTTTGCAACTCGTCTGCGAAAGTAACGTTTCTTGATATGTTGGCTTGCAATGCATTAGCATGGGCAATTGTATTGTCATAGGTTTATTCAGGTCAAACGTTTTCAATTTAAACCTACATAGGTCAAAAAGCCCATCCACTTTTTACCTCACCCTAAAGCCCCGAGCTCATTTCCTCTCCTTCTCTATTTCTGTGATATTATATATATATATTCAAGCAATAAATTGAAAAAAGTGTATAATAATGTGTATTTCTTTTTCTTTTCTTTTTTTGTTTTTTATTTTGTAAAAATTATTAATGTTGCTTTTATTATATTATCATATATATGAATTTAAATGGCTTTTTGACCCTTTTACCTCTCATTAATTAATTAATAACCATTTTGCCCCTAACGCAGGACTATCCACCAACCTGCCCCTCTTTAATTGATTAACTTGAATGTTTAATCGGTTAAATGATCAAGATACAGGAAAAACATTGAACTGAATTTAATCGATTAAATATCCCTCTTAATCGATTAAATTTCGGGACATTTAATCGATTAATTATCAATATTTAATCGATTAAATGTTGGCAGAAACCTTACATTTTCTCATTCTCGATCTCAGTTCAAATATTATCGTTTTGTAAACCAATATTTCTCTTGTTTGTCATCTGTAATCCTCGCAATCAAGATTCTATTTCATCTCACCATCTCTAAAGCCTTAATCTTGTGAAATCATTGTCATTGCACTCATATATTCTTTCCCCCCCCCCCCCCAAAATCCAAACCCAAACCCCCAAAATCCAAACCTTACTCCCAAAATCATTGTCATTGTAATAATTATACTTGATTTATGTATTTTTTTTTAGTACATACAAATTTATGTGAGGCTAGACACCTTAATTGGAACAGTGACCAAAATGTCACTCTTCACCAACTTTTTTACCTAAATGCCACGCGAACAATGTTATTTCCCAATTTGCCACGTGGGAAAATTCGTTGCACATTGTAGCAAACTCAGTTTGTTGACATATCACATTTCTAGTGGACACCAAGTTCGCTACACGGGGTAGCGAACTTCATACCTCTTTTTTTTTTAACTTGGTACTTGTTATCCACTAGAAATGTGACACGTCAGCAAACCGAGTTCGCTACACCGGGTAGCGAACTCGCCCTCGTGACATATTGGGAAATAACATTGTTCGTGTGGCATTTAGGTAAAAAAGTTGGTAAATAGTGACATTTTGGTTGGTGTTCCCACCTTAATTTCTATATTTTGTTATTGAACATAAATATATAGTGGAACAGCCATTATAATATTTTTTTTCCTTAGGTTTGATAGGCAACATGTAAGTTTGTAATTGATTTAGTTCAATATCCAATTTTTTTTTTTAATTTACCATTATTTTCTGACATTTCCAATTCCAAATATTTATTATAATTATAAATAGGACCGTGGCGGGCGGGACGGGCAGGTTGTGATTTCATTTTGCTTATGTTTTAGAAGTTGAGTCATAATTTACAGCGAGCAAGATTATACTTACAACTTTTTTTTACAACCTCTTACAACTATATTTTAATATCGTTGACTTCCGTCAATCAACAGTTATCATTTATTGTAAATTAATAATTAATTAATAAGTTTAATTTGAAAAAATGATAACCGTTGATTGGCGAAAATCAACGGTGATAAGATATGGTTGTAAGAGGTTGTAAGAAAAAATATTGTAACTATAACCTTTCTCATTTACGGGAGAGGTTATACTTACAACCTATTTTCCTTTACAACCTCTTACAATCAATATCTTAATCGTTGATTTCAGCCGATCAATGGTAAAAATTTATTGTGAATTAATAATTAATTAATAAATTTTATTGGCGAAAATCTTAACCGTTGATTGACAGAAATCAACGGTTAAGATATTAATTGTAAGAGGTTGTAAAAGAAAATAGGTTGTAAGTATAACCTTTCCCTAATTCAAATTATTCATATGCGAGCAATTTTTGGATTTAAATACAATTTTAGCTAGGTTAATACCTACTGATCATAATGATGCAGTTACAACGGATCATGATGATGCAGTTACAACAAATCACATATCCCCAACTAACCATGACAGATCAGCATAGTTGTTAGAATTCTGTTATCTGTTATTTTTGATTCTATTATTTTTCAGTTAGCTTTCGTTTCACCTTCCTTTTTCTTCTTTCTTCGGCCTCTTTGTACATGATATATATTTGCAGTTCATTGCATGAATAAGATGAGCAATTCATTTTTCCTTTTTCTTTTGATGAGTTCACTGGAGTTCTCTCACTTTCTCAAAAATTATTGCCAAGCTCTGATATCTGCTTCTTCCTGATAATTCATTTTCTTTCAAGATCCTTCTTTCTTTTGAGATTTTTCGTTATGGCTAATTTGCCAGAATTCCTAACGAATCCCATGCACCCTTTGTTTCTTCATTCAAATGAGAATCCTTCTCAAGTTTTAGTCACACCGCTCTTGAATGGAAGAAATTATCATTCTTGGGCGCGTTCCATGTCTATGGCCTTGCGTTCCAAGAACAAGCTCGGATTCATCAATGGCACGGTGGAGATACCAGATCCTGATAGCGCAGGTTATGAAGCGTGGGAGCGATGTAATACAACTGTATTAGGATGGATTCACAGATCCATTTCACAGACGATAGCTCAATCCATTTTATGGATTGAGAATGCTAATGATGCATGGAACGATCTTCGTAATCGTTTCTCTCAGTACGATATCTTTCGAATTTCAGATCTACAAGAAGAAATACAGAAACTGCATCAAGGTGACAAGACAGTGACTGAGTTCTTCACTCAGCTCAAGATATTATGGGATGAATTGGAGAACTTGAAGCCAATTCCTTCACCTTCAGTTGCTTGTGTTTGTGGCACTGCTGAAGTAATGCGGACTTATCGAGATCAGGATCACACTATCCGATTTCTTAAATGTTTGAATGATGATTTTTCTCAGGTTCGTTCGCAAGTGATGTTGATGGAGCCATTACCTAAGGTCATAAAAGCCTTTTCTCTTGTAACTCAACAAGAGAGACAATTCTCATCTAAAGATCAGCTCAATGCAACAATCACTGCACAGACTTTTGCTGTTGTGACAGATAACTTCAACAATCGAAGAGGTGGATATAATGGAGGTGGTTATAATAGAGCTTCCTCTGGGAATTATGGAGGAAGAACTGTAAGAGGCAGAGGACGTAATTTTGGAGGCAGAAACACCCCAGGGAGATTGTGTACTCATTGCAACCGAAGTAATCATACCATAGAAACTTGTTATCTATTACATGGTTTTCCACCAGGATACAAGAATTATAATTCACATAAGGCTAATAATTTGGCCACTGCACTTCCGGAGAACAATGATTCTTCTCAAGATCAAGAAACCCGAATGAATTCCATCAACATGATTCAAGGTCAATATGAGAAGATTTTGAATCTATTGCAGAAGAACACTATTGCTGAAGTTCCACAAATGCATCATGCCACAAATTCCATCCAAACCTGTAACATGAACACTCATTCATCTCCCAAAGGTAAATTTTCCATTGAATGGATAATGGACACTGGTGCTACTGACCATGTCACCTTTATCAAATCTCATTTTTCTTTTTTTCATGAAATTGACCCTATTTCTATAAGCCTACCTGATGGATCAATTGTTGTAGCTACTATCTCTGGTAGTGTACCCATCTCCTCCTCTCTCATATTAACAGATGTGCTATTTGTTCCTGCTTTTCATGTTAATTTGCTTTCTATTAGCAAATTAGTCAAATCTATTTCATGTTCCTTAACCTTTACTGACCGCTTGTGTCTTATTCAACAGAAAAGCTTGAGTTGCTGGAAGACGATTGGTTCAGCTGAACAGAAAGGAGGACTATATGTGATATCCAATACCATTCCTTATTCAGATTTTAAGCCTTCATCAATAGCATCCAAATCAGTTTCTGTGTCTGCTTGTAATAAATCCTCTAATACTGATTTTCTTTGGCATCGTAGACTTGGTCACATACCAAAACCGATTCTATATGAAATCTCTTTACAATTTCCATGTATTTCATTTCAACATGAAGATCCATGTGATGTATGCCATATGGCAAAACAACATAGACTTCCATTTCCCATTAGCAACAATAAATCAAATTCAGTATTTGAATTACTTCATGCTGATATTTGGGGTCCTTTTTCCATAACTTCTACCAGTGGTCATAGGTACTTCCTTACTTTAGTAGATGACTATTCAAGATATACTTGGGTGATCTTGATGAACAACAAAGGAGAAACCAGAAAACATCTTATTCACTTCATAGCCTATATTAAAAACCATTTTTCCACTTCCCTTAAGTCCATACGTACAGATAATGGACCTGAATTCTTCATGAGAGATCTGTTTGCCAAAGAAGGCATCTCCCATCAAAGAAGTTGTGCGGAAACTCCACAACAAAATGGAATTGTCGAGCGAAAACATCAGCACATCTTGAATGTTGCTAGAGCTTTATTATTCCAAGCAAAAATACCATCAAACATGTGGTGTTTTGCTGTCACCCAAGCCATACATATCATAAACAGAACCTGTACCATAGTTCACGACAAGAAATCACCATATGAAGTTCTATACAACAAACCACCAACCTTTTCACATTTTCGAGTCTTTGGGTGTTTAGCATATGCTTGCACACTATTTTCTCAACGAACCAAGTTTTCTTCTAGAACCCGTAAATCTGTTTTCTTAGGATATAAAGAAGGTATTAAAGGATATCTACTTTATGACTTACAATCTAGACAAATTTTTGTTTCATGAAATGTAATCTTTCATGAAAATTACTTTCCTTTCAAAAACATCAACCTTTCAGATCATGATGATCATTCAGATCACACTGCCTCAATTAACCCTTCTCCATTATTCGAATTAAATTCGGATATCTTACCAACTGTTAGTTCATTTTTACCTGTTACTGACATTCCAGCAATAGTTGATGAGTCCATGGAACACACTCCTTCCGTTCCTCTAAGGAGATCAGCACGTATACGTGCCCCTCCTAAATATCTACAAGAATATCACTATAATCTCTCCACTGCTCAAGGAACCACATCATTGCCAGGTAACTCCTCTTCTGTTAATCATTCCAAGCATTCACTTTCAAATGTTATTGATTACAACAAATGCACACATTCATATAAAAGTTTTTGCTTCAATACCATGATTCTTTTTGAACCTAAAACCTATTCCCAAGCCATTAAATATCCTGAGTGGCAAAAGGCCATGACAGATGAACTTTCAGCTTTAGCATTAAACAAAACATGGTCCATTGTTGATCTACCGGATGGAAAAATACCCATTGGATGCAAATGGGTGTATAAAGTGAAACTCAAATCAAATGGGGAAGTAGAAAGATTTAAAGCACGTCTTGTAGCAAAAGGTTTCACTCAGCTAGAAGGTGTTGACTACTTTGACACTTTCTCTCCAGTTGCTAAACTTACTTCCATACGTGCTCTTCTTGCCATAGCAGCAGCCAAGGGGTGGATTCTAGAACAGCTTGACGTGAACAATGCTTTTTTGCATGGTGATCTCCATGAGGAGGTATACATGGAACTTCCTTCTGGTTTGTTGACTGAGAAATCCAACCAAGTATGCAAACTAAACAAGTCTCTTTATGGTCTAAAGCAAGCAAGTAGGCAATGGTATAGCAAATTATCTTCTGCATTGCTTTCCTTGGGGTATGTTCAGGGACATGCTGATCATTCCATGTTCGTTTTAAAGACATCATCTTCATTCACAGCCTTACTTGTTTATGTCGATGATATTGTTCTATGTGGGGATTCTGCTGTTGAGATACATCGCGTTAAAACCTTTCTTCATGCTCAATTCAAGATCAAGGATTTGGGTTCCTTGCGTTTTTTTTAGGCCTTGAGGTTGCTCGCACTTCAAAGGGTATTTTGCTTAATCAACGCAAGTATGCGTTAGAAATATTATCTGATATGGGCTTTCTAGCTTCTAAACCCTCACAGTCACCTATGGATGTTAACTCACGGCTTAGTCGTGATCAAGGTGTTCCTCTTGATGATCCAGCTGAATACAGACATCTAGTTGGTCGTTTGTTATATTTAACCACTACACGTCCTGATCTATGCTATGCTGTTCAACAGCTCAGCCAGTTTGTGGCTCATCCTCTTGACACACATCTTCGAGCTGCACATAGAGTCCTTCGTTATCTGAAACATGCCCCTGCTACTGGCATCTTCCTTCCTGCTGATCCAAATATCTGTATTCGGGCATTTGCAGACTGGGCTTGTTGCCCTGATACTCGTCGTTCTGTGACTGGTCTATGTGTTTATATTGGTTCCTCCTTAATTACTTGGCGATCCAAGAAGCAGACTACTGTATCCAGGTCCTCTTCCGAAGCAGAATATCGAGCTTTGGCAATGTTATCATGTGAACTTCAGTGGCTTCAATATCTTTTTCGTGATCTGCATCTACCCTGGGATACACCAGCATCGGTTTACTGTGATAACCGGTCTGCCATTTACTTGGCACACAATCCTGCGTTTCATGAAAGGTCAAAGCATATCGAATTGGATTGTCATGTGGTCAGGGAGAAACTGACTTCTGGTCTCCTTGGTTTACTTCCTGTTTCTACACGGGATCAAGTTGCAGACATTTTTACCAAACCATTATCTGTACCTCAATTTCGTTCTTTCTTTTCCAAGTTGGGACTTCTTGATGTTCATCGTCCCACTTGTGGGGGGGGGGGGGGGTAATACCTACTGATCATAATGATGCAGTTACAACGGATCATGATGATGCAGTTACAACAAATCACATATCCCCAACTAACCATGACAGATCAACATAGTTGTTATAGTTGTTAGAATTCTGTTATCTGTTATTTTTTATTCTGTTATTTTTCAGTTAGCTTTCATTTCACCTTCCTTTTTCTTCTTTCTTCGGCCTCTTTGTACATGATATATATTTGCAGTTCATTGCATGAATAAGATGAGCAATTCATTTTTCCTTTTTCTTTTGATGAGTTCACTGGAGTTCTCTCACTTTCTCAAGATAGGTATTTTATTGCAAATCATTACTCAGAATGCATTATGATATTTTTGTTTACAATTTTCCAATTTAATGGTTTCAATTTATTTTTGTTTAAAAGCATACTTATCTATTTTTATTGGAAATTTACTTCCACTCATTAATTGATTTTTTAAAAACTTTTTTCTAGGTTTTTTTTTAAAAAGACAAATACTAAAATGAAAAAATAATACGATAAAATTAATTTAAAACATAATGAAAATAAAGTCTGGTTAACTTTAGAATTGAAAACCCCCGTTAGTTAAGTATAGAATTGATTTATCAAATATTGATGTTGATTAATCGACAAGTTCGAATACGGAATATATTGATGTTGATTAATTGATTTATCAAAATTAAGTAAGAAATTACTAATTGATTATAAATTAGTAAAAAATTCTAATTAAGAAATAAATTACTAAAAGAATATAACATATAAAAAATAAGGAATAATACGTATAAAAAATTATAGTACAAATACCAACTGATTAGAAAATCATCAAGTGAAATAATATAAAAAATACTTCAGCTTTAGGCCCTTGTACTCAAAAGGGGAAAGATCCGTTTATAAACTTTTTTTACAAATTACATTATGTACTCCCAGGAGAACATAGAGTAACATAATGTTCTCTCGGGAGAACATACTATAGTTTGTAAATAAAAAATTTGTAAATATAACCCTCCCCATAAAAAAATATATAATGCATTAATTATAACTTAATTAGGAGAGATATTATTATTTTTTCAATTATATGAGATATTTTACACTTTTTTTCAATTAAGGGTAATGTTTACGGAAAAAAATTAATGGATAATGTGACATTATTTTATAGTTATATATGATAAAAAATTTAAATTTAAATTAAATTCTTTAAAAGTTAGTTAATCGTTATAATGCTTACTGAGAGATGTAAGAAATAACGAAATAGGTAGCAGAAAATATAGTTGAGAAGTTAAAAATAATAATAAAGAAGTTTCACCAAAAAATAATAATAATAATAATAAAGATAGGAGTGATCTTGCATTTGTGTTTGAATTATTCATTATTTCTATTTTTTTTTTGGTAAAAAATTATTCATTATTTCATCATATAACTTTATTGTATATCTTAAATCTATAATTTGAATTTATGCCATTTTATTTCATTGTCATTACAAAGAATTAAATTTGATAATTAAACAAATAAATAAAAATAAGAAATTATTAATTAAGTTTTAAAATTTACTAATTTCAAGAGAAAAATTATTAAACAATATGAACGTGCTTTATAAAACATCTTAAATTTAATCTACGCTTTTCACCAAAAAAAAATTAATCTACGCAAAAATTTAGAGGTCTTAATATACATTTTTTTTTGTTTTAAATCATTTAAGAAATTAAAATAATAAACAAATATGAATTTTTAATATAATATAGGTTAGTACGTAATTGAGATTTAATAAATATTGATGATTAAGATTAATACTTATCATTACTGAGTTAACATTTAATTATGAGAATACTTATTTGAAAAAGTGTTTACAACGAAGTTAAGATTTAAATTTCCTATTTATATGCACCAAATTTTTTTTCCTATTTATAATCCAAAATTAAAGAAGTTATATATTATAAACTTTGAAAATATGACCATCAAACACGTTTATTAACAGATACAGAATGGTTCTTCCAAGTTAATATATATATATATATATCTATATATATATATATATATATATATATATATATATATATATATATATATATATATAGGGATATGTTATTTTACCTACTCCCTTCTTGACTACCTTTTGTCTACCCCTTTCATCACCGTTGGATTACAATCTAATCCAACGATTCATAATTGCAAAATAAAATAACCCTTTTTCTTTCTCTCTCCTCACTTCCTCCCACACCCTTTCTCTCTCCTCCCCTTTCTTTCTTTCTCGGAAGCATTATGTGATTCATCGTTCTTATTAGGTTTATTTTCGCCCTCTTTCAGAAGCTTCACAATGAACTTGAGAATTGCACTTGTGGATGCAAACAAAGCACATTACTTATTTTGGTTTATGAGATTCTATGGCCGCGTGCATAGAATTCAAGGTTTTGATGGCAAAAAATGAAAAGTGATTTTGTACCTTCCTAATTACATGAATAATGAAGGAACCCAAAGATTGTAGATTATCAATTCTACAATTGTACAGTCTGTAATCTGGTAGCATAGAAGAATCTCTTCTTTTTCTTCACGAATCAAAAATCGCCTTTTAAAAAGAAGGTCCAAAAAAATAAAAAAATAAACCTGATAAGAACGATGATTTCAAATGTTGTGGTCGATTTTCGCCCGCGTTCACCTCGGTAGAGATAAAGGAAAAAAAAAAAGGTATTGAGAGATCAAAAGGATATGTCCAGATCGCAAAGGAAGAGAGAAAGGGGAGGAGAGAGAAAGGGTGTGGGAGGAAGTGAGGAGAGAGAAAAAAAAGGTTATTTTATTTCGCAATTATGGACCGTTGGATTAAATTGTAATCCAACGGTGATGAAAGGGGTAGGAAAAATGTAGGTAAGAAGGAAGTAGGTAAAATAACTTATCCCTTGGGTGGTAGTGTATCGCCTTTTCTACTTTATCGTTATTTTATTTTTCTATTTGAAGAGTATGTGTTTATTTTCCATTTATATGAAAGTAAACAAACACTAAAATTTAAAGGCATGGTTTATGATGATAACATGGCATACCGATAATTTTTTTTGTGACAGAGACATAAATAAAATATCAAAATTACGAGTGTTATTAGGAATAATAAGATGCATTAACTATTATAAGTATTCTAGAGAGAGACTAACCATTAATGCTAATAGTTTATTATCAAGGAATATGGTTTCTCAGGTTAATGCTAATAGTTTATTATCAAGGAATATGGTTTCTCAGGTTGCATTGTCTCGTCAAGGGTGTGAATGGGTTGAGAGCGGCCTGTTAGGAATTCAAAACTAGTCTTGTTTTAAGTTTAACTTGGCCTGACTTGTTCTAATAAATAGAACGAGTTCACTTTAAAAAAAGCTGGTTTAGTAAATAAGGCTAAGCCTAATTTAATGAGATTTATTTTGAAAGCCCATGAGCTGGCCTGATATACTATTATAATAAAATATTTTTGAGTTTTATAATTCTTATTCAACATGAGAATTACAATTTTCCTACACACCCTTCAATTTCTGTGCTGACATGGGTCCTACATATAATTTTTTCTAACATATGGGTCCCACATGCTTTTTATCTCTACAACATGAGATTTCAATTCTCCTTCAACATGAGAATTATAAAACCCAATATTTTTATGTAACTGAATCATTAACCCTATTTTTTTATGATTTTCTAAGAATATTCTCTCATGTTACAATTTCACAAACAAGCTCTCTGAATATTGGTGTCTCATTTCCTCGCTCGGCCACTCACATTTTCACTGCTAGATAGCATGAAAGATGTAATTATATATGGACTAAGTGATTTCTATGATTGTTTTTCTCTAACAAACGAATACAAAATTTGATGCGTTTATAGTCTTAACATTTGGATGTATGTAAGTTTAGAAAAAAAAAAATTATAATTATAAATAAGTCAATTCAAGCTCAAACAAAACCTTTAATTTTTTATAAATAAGTCAAGGCAAACCTGGAATTTAGTTTGTATCAAGCTAATGGGCCAAGTCAAGCTCAAAATATTTCTGAGAAGCTCGATCCGATTTTGGACATAAGTTTGTGCTACCAATTATTGCCCAAAACTTCCTTACATAACTTTGTAAACAAAAGTTTGTTGTTTACAGTAATACAAAACTGGACCTACGTTTGAGCATCTCATTAACATTTATGCAATTGTTAAATTTATATAATCTCAATCTGTATATGCATTGAGTTAATTAGAAAAACAAAATTTGAAGTTTTTCCAAACGTATCCAGATTACATCCGATAACATCCTATTAGATCCAATGGTACTGTAAAAGTGACATTTATCTAATTAATTCAACTCCAATATAATATGTAGTAATAGCAGAGTACACAAATGATGAACGAAACGTTTTTTTTCTAACACTTTTTTTTTCTTATTTGCACTCACTACCCGGAATCAGTCAT
Organism: Gastrolobium villosum; assembly: GCA_032173675.1. Classification (NCBI taxonomy): domain Eukaryota; kingdom Viridiplantae; phylum Streptophyta; class Magnoliopsida; order Fabales; family Fabaceae; genus Gastrolobium; species Gastrolobium villosum. The sequence goes on along the minus strand of JAVKPL010011456.1, from coordinate 30,132 downwards.
CTTACAACAAGGTACGGTGTTTCGTTCCTTTTTTAAGATTTCACGTATATGTGTTCTTGAAATATTGTCAGCTCCGTTGGGGAAATTGATTTACATCTTTGAACCTTGTAAAAGAGAAAAAAATTTGTCTTTGTTGACCATAATTATTTATTGGATGTTTATAACATGAGAGAAATTCAGGCCCCAATTTTTTTATTTATTACTTTTTTTGTTGTTGTTGCATTTATTGATTTTATTTTATTTTTGAAAAAATGGAGTGTTGTTTTACGTTTATCTTTTTAAATTTTTTTTAAAAATTATTTTAATGTAGAGCTACAATTGCTATTGGCAATGGAATTGAATTGTTTATTGGTGTTATTTATATTTGATTTCACAACAGGAATGAGAATTTGGCGATTAATCAGTGAAAATTGTTAAAGATAAAAATCAATGAAGATATATGTATATGTATGGAGTATGAAATTTTTTTGTACATATTCATTAACAACTTCTTTGTTTTACTTTTTTGTATTTTAAATTTTTTTAAAATATATAAACACTGATTAAATGATTTATGTGGCTCCAATGCCATTTAAATGATTTTAGACATTTGTCGCTAATTGTTCCATGATTCTTTTTAATTGTGAAGTTTGTTGTCCCTCTACGTTGATGTTCTTCGTAGGTTACAACTAGGGGCTATATGATGCACGGACACGGACACGGGACAGACACGACACGACACTCCGACATGTTAATTCTAAAAATGTCATATTTGGACACGTGGGACACATTTTGATATTAAATAAAAAATTTAATATATATAATATAATTTATATTTAATACATATAAGAGTCCATAATAAGTCATATAACCAATCAAATATTTAAATTTCATAACATAAATATAAATATAAATAATTTTTCGTACTTTATTAATTTTTCATGTCAAATTTCATAACAGGAAAAATCAATTTATAAATTTTTTCTTTTATATTTAGTTAACAAAATAAAATTAACATGTTTATAAAAAAAAAATTTAAGATAAAAAAACAAAAAAAAACGTGACCCAATGATGGTTCATTCACTAAAAGTGAATACAGATCCATTTAGACCAAAAGGAAATTAATGAGAAAATATTAGGACCTGAAGTTCCCAATCTTAAGCATCATAAGGAACTCTACTATACTCTGCAAATTGCAATCAGGCCTGATATTGAATTTGCAGTGAAAGTTCTAGTTAGACATAGTGTTGCTCCTTACGATATTGGAATAAATTTAATCATATTTTTTAGGATCTGTCCTTGATATGGAGATTTTACATTGGTGGGATGCTTTGGTGTTGACTATATAATAATAGAGTAAAAGATACATCTCTATGTGGAAGCACTGCAATGTTATTGAAGGCTGTAAAGTTAAGCCTAGACGCTACTTCCGTGATAGATTATTTTTATCAAGGGGAGCGAATTAATTATGACTATCTTGAGCCTTGAAAGTTTATTATTGTACTCTTTTCATTTGTTAAGTTTTTTCCCAAAGGGTTTTTCTTAACCAAAGATCTTAACGAGGCATGAATATATAGGAGAAGATTACGAGATTGCTATTTGGAAAATTATAATTGTTACTCCACTATCTTAGCTCCAGCAGTAGCTATACGGCTTAATTGAGGGGGGAGTTATATGGATTGTACTCTTTTTCCTTTGCCAAGTTTTTATCCCGCTGGATCTTTCTTGGAAATGTTTTTAATGATGCAGTCTACGTTAGCATATAACAAAAGCTTGTATATTAATATTGTACTCTTTTTCTTTCGCTAAGTTTTCTTAGCAAAGTTTTAATGAGGCATATTTATAGTGTACAGTCATCCAGGGGGGAGTGTTGTGAAATATAGATGACGTTGCCGTTGGCACTAATGATGCAATTAAGAATGACGTTATCGTTGGCATTAATGATGCATTTACGGATGACGTTATCGTTGACATTAACGTTACAATTATCTCTTATTCATGATTTTGTAACCACTACACTAATGGAGCATCAATTACCCCTTCATGGTTGTATCTTTATATATACATTATGCTTGTATTGATATGATGTGATGAATGAAAATGAGATTCTATCCTATTTCTGTGTCTCTTCTCTCTTACTTTTTCTATCTCTTTTATCAATTTCATAACAAAAATAACATTTTGAGTTGCAGGAAATATGTTTATATCCTTTGTGTAACGGCCCATTACGCACCGATAATGTTATCATTGCATATGATATTAAGCGCAGTTAGAATCACAGTAATTGAGTTAATTAAATTACGGGTAAACTTTTTTCTTCTATTACATCCTTATCTTTAAACATTAACCATTTTCGTAATCAATTAAAACAACACCGTAATTGTAAATGCAAAGCTCGCAGAAGCATAAAACATTTATTATAACCCCTCCAAGCAATACCATTAACTCTAGGTTATAAAATCACTTATTTTCAAAATTTACATAGTGGTAATCGATTACCATTCTTGAGGTAATTCATTACCGAAAGCTATAGTAACAGACAGTAGCTCAATTTGGACTCCCCTATTTTTGGTAATCGATTACCTTGACATAGGTAATCGATTGCTGAACTAGGTAATCGATTACCTATGCAAAAGTAATCGATTACTTTGGTCACAGTGGCTCAATTTTTGCGTACCTTGTTTCAAGTAATCGATTACCATACTGAAGGTAATTGATTACCCTACTGTAAAAAACACGGATGACAGCTTTTTTATTTACAAAATGGACATGTGTTCTACTCGTAACACTTTAACACTTGTTATAACACATGCACCATTAATAATGTAGACCATATGCCTTTCCATCATGCATCTTTCTCATACAATTGCATCATTTACAATATCCATCATCTAAAGTGCCACTTAAATTTCATATGGCTCATTTACAACAATAAGTCTCTAAATGCCTCAAAACACGAAGTGTAGTTATGGACAAGTCTCATGCTCACCAAAATATCAATACAACAATAGGCATCCATATACACCAACTACATAGACTTAGAATCTAGTTATGAACACTCAAAAAACATGGCAATATCAACATGCAATATGTTCATAACCTAAGTCCGAAATGCTAAACACTATGCTATGTGCATCAAATAAGACCTTCCAAAATGCTATGCCCTCCATATGCACATCATGCTCAACTCCTCCACTAAGCGGGCCTCTTGCCCGAAGATCCTCCATGCTCACCATAACCTGAAATGATGTCCTCAAACGCGGGTGAGATATACAAATATATCTTAGTAAACCAAGGGTACTAGAGGACCGCTCCACCCCATGGCTCACTCAATGCGTATACAATGATTATCATATAAAATGCATAACATACAAAATCACATCACACTGGGCTCAATCAAGAACATACACACAAGGATTCTATTCGAGGACCCCATCATATAACTTCCAGGAAGCTTCCTAGTGCCTCTCCCATGGATGAGATGACTCCATGGCAAAACCTAACTAGAACTCCTCAAGAGACATATCTAGCAGAAGTTCAACATTTGGATCATCCTGGTACAGCTCCTAGAGTCGGCCCCACGGCAAAACCCTCGGAATCCCCCAAAGGGATATCTCCAACGGAAGTCCAAATCACACACATCTACTGGCTAGAGATCGTAGATATGTCACACAACATGCTCCAAGCATGTCACACAATCAAAGCAATAATGCATGAACATACCATTTCACACAATGTCAAAGAGCACAAAATTCCAACCACAACCTTCCACTAGGTGTGGTGGAACACACAAGGGGATAAAACTCTAGTTCCAAGAGTTTACCTTAACTCTGAAAACAATGCTCCTCAACGTAAGCTCGAAGCTTATTCCACCTCTATCGAGTCCGTGAGAGGAAAGCTATATAGATCAAATAATAATGATCAACAACCAATTTCAAGAATCAATCAATTTCACAATATTATTACCCAAACCCAAACACTTAGGCCTAATGGTTATCTTGCATTCATTTCAACTAGCTCAACCATTTTAATCATCAAATTAACTCACCATTCCACCACTTATGCACTAAAGCATCAACCATTGATTAAACCATATTTTCGCATCATTTTTTCCCCCTCCAAAACACCCTATAGGTCGAATTCCTCAAGGAAGTATCCTCCAAGGTTTTCAATTCGATTCCATCCAATCACTCATCATATAATCCCCTAATTAATTTATACCAATGCTCCACAACTCAACCACACCATCATCCAACACATCAATTCCACAAAGTATTGAAATTCAACTCAAAATTTCACTAAGTTACAATTTTACAAATCACCATAATTTTTATTGCATCAATCATCATCATTTATCATTTTAAGCATTTAATTCCAAAGGAGACATACCACTTAATGCTCCTAACTACCACAACTCATCAACACATAATCAAAACCCTCACAATTTTATGATCTCAATAAAAACTCAATGAGAGTGTAGAAACTTACCACCAATAGCTTCCAATGGTCCAAGTGAATGATCTCCAACCAATTGACCAAGCCAAGAGAACACCAAAATCCCTCTAAAACACAAGACTTTTGTGGCTGAAAATGGAGTATTTCTCCTCACACAATGATCCACACAAGGTGCACTCTACATGAAAGTCACTCACAAGATCAAGGGAAATAACTTTGTAGTTGGGAGTTTCTCTCAAAAATGGCTAGAAAATGGAGTTGGATTTCAAAAAGCTTCAAACCCCAACAATGGAGAAGGTCCACAGTTTGGAATGGAAGAGAGGAGAGAGAAAAATCATATTTAGTGATGTTTTTGCCCATTTAATCATTTAAGTCACTTAAGTGGATCCCACACGTCCATTAACTTTCTTAAATCACCTGTTTTAACCTACAATTTCATAACTTTCGTATTTTTCTTATTCATGTCATATTTTTACTTCCTAGAAATACTGATCATAATTTCTCACTTATCGGTACAATTATACGCAGTATTTTACACCGGTAAAATCACTATTCATCAAATTTGCAGAAACTTGCCTACCCACTCAATTTTTCGTTCTGAATCAATTTTTAGTGTTATTTTTCTCATTTGAGACCTGTAACAGCCCGTGTTAACCCGGATTGTTAACACACTATCGTATTAAGCCACACTTAATTAAAATGCGGAATAACTTTTTCTTTAATTCAATTATGACGTCATTAACTTAACCAACTTGATTACTTAATCATTTTCATAAAAATACTGCCTGTATGTAAATTGCAAGACAACTAACTGAATACCTCGTACATAAATATAAGGTGAGTATCTAAAGTCACAGGTCTACACAAGTAGTCTGGGTCAAAATCCTGATACTTTAATTACAACATTAAACCAAAAGACAATAGTCAACCCATGTGGCATGGACAGACCCCATGCTCACCAAATAAGGAAACAATGCCCACAAACAGTCTCAGCATAAATAGAATAATCAAAGAGGAAAACATAACAGTGAATCCAGCACATCATCATATCAACTCATCAGCTCAGCTCTGGCCTCCTGCCACCTGAGCCCTCAACATTACCTGATCCTGAAATAAGCATCCCCAAACGTGGGGTGAGATCTCTAACAAGAAATCTCAGTAAGACAAGGGGTCCTCAAGGAGTCTCCACCCCAAGCTCACTTACATGTGTAATATAAGTTCTAAAAACAGTATTTACAATATAAGTTCCAAATCATGCGATGCAGCAATTAATCATGCCATGTGTGCTTTCAAATCTACTGGCCAGAGAAATGTAGGAATACGTCTATGCCTACATGAGTACATAGATACTACCTGCACCTCACCCACAGCTTCTCCATCTTGTATGTACTACATACTCAGGATTGCCGTCTAGGTGGACACCACATGCATCTCATAAAAGCTCATTGCATATAAATAGCTCAACAGCATTTCCAAAATAATAAAGCATGTAACACAGCATGCATAAACCCATCCCCATGGGACATGGTGGAACATCAAAATGGCTAAACCGAGAACACGAAAGCTTACCTTGCAAGCTAGCTATCCAAGCCAAGAGTCCAACCACTCATAAGTCCACAAACAGCAGTATCACAATCTGATATGGACCAATAACACATCAATATTTAAGCATCACAAGCATACAACTTAAAGACTACGCCTTTCCTTTACGCTTTACGTCTTAAGGCTTCCAACAAAGCCATAAGCCCTTAATCATGTGATTCTGACTTAGTTCATTGATTACAGAAGTTCAACTTCCTTAAACTAGGGTCCACACACACCCAATAGCTTACTGTTCATACAGTGTAGCTACTGTCTGCGCAGAACCCAGGATATCCGGATATCAGAAGGGGCATATCCGGATATGCCATATCCGGATATCACACTGGACATATCCGGATATGTCATATCCGGATACTCAGATCCCATATCCGGATATCAATATCCGGATATCATATCCGGATACTCTGTTCGACAAATATCCGGATATCTCACGACAGAATGCAGTTTCTGCATTTCGTGAATATCCATCCCAAAGATCCAACTTTTATCACATGTACACGTTAAAGCATGCATCTTTAATCCATTTTAGGTTCATATACATTATACCCTCTTGTTTACTCATTAAACATGGCCAAGATATCAACTTTAAGCATCATAAACTCATGATCATGGTGAGATAACTTACCAAAGCTCAAAACAGAGGCAAGGTGTGCTCTTGGAGCTCTCCCAAGACACTTCAAACTCAGCCTAAGTAGGAGCACGAAAATGGCACTTCAAGATGGGTTCTTGCACCACAAGAAGGCACTTTGAAGCTCACAATGACTACCACAAGGTAGTCATCATTAAAGCTCCAAACTCATGCTCACTAACCTCACACACACAGCCTTCTCAACTCAGAATGATGGCCACAATGCAGCCCCAAGGTTAACTCTCACCCTCCCCAAGTGTTTGAGTGTGAATGAAGAAGAAAAGGTGGAGACTTGGTGACAACCAAGCAAGGAGGGCTGAAGAAGAAGAAGGGTGGCAAGCAGCAGCCACCAAGTCACGTAGGAGTATTAAAAATGCCTAGGGTTTTGTGCTAATGTGCCTATTTATAGGCACAAGGCCATACACGCGCAGTATTAGCCTTAATAGCAAAGTAAAAGATCTTGATCTCAAACTTTGGATTCTAGACCTACGCATTTTTCTAAGATTTGCCATATTTTTATTTTATTTTTCGGAGCACCTTTCCGGTACGCGCTTTTCCATAGCCAGTATCCGTTCTGGCATCAGATTACGTCATTTTGACTTGAAACTTGTTTTACAAGTCCTACATAATATTCTAGTAATTATCATGCATTCGTTATAATTTTCCGGGATACTTTTCCGGTACACATTTATACCGAGTAGCAGAACCGGTATCTGCGCTTTTCTTCCGAAAAGCGACTTTCAGCATTTATACACACTCAGTATAATTATCTAAGCCCAATATTAATTATTAGGGTCAATTATGGAATTATTTCCTAATTATCATAATTAATTCGCTAATTACCTTAATTAGCGGTGCGGGTTCTTGCAAGACTTCCTACTCAAATTTTCTTTCCTAGGGTTACGTGTTTGGTAAATCACCATTTTACCCTTCTTATGCAATTTGACCCGAATTTCAGGATATTTCCTAATCCTACCCTTTAAACCATATTTTCATATATAATTATACATTTACGAAATAAGAGGAGTTATACTTTGTTAGGTGGAATATTTTTTAATTTTACATAAAAAAAGTAAATACAATCCATTTTTTTCTTTTTCTTTCTTCTCCATAGTGGATTTAAATCACTTATGTATTTCTTTTAAGGAAAAAATGTTTGTCCTGGTAAATGACACAACTTGTGTCATTTCACTCTCACAAAGAGGTGAGACTCACAACTTTAATTTTTTTTCCACTCTCTCCCCCCATAATTTATCTCTTTTTCTCACTTAAAATGACACAACTTTTTATCCTTTAAAATGACACACACTTTTTCCTTTTTTTTAAAACATAAACCCATTAAAATAAAAGTCAGAATCACTTAACTTGAATATAGAGGTGTTAAAACGAGTTAAGCCCGCAACCCAACCCAAAAGACCTTGTATTGGGCTTTAAAGATATATGTTATAAATCTTAAATATTTCTTAACATATAAAATATAATTTTTAAAAATAATTATTATATATAAATATATTTAAAATTATTAATAACATTTATTTAAATAAAGATGATTATTTTATTATTTATAATAATAAAATAAAATAAAAATTTGAAGAGAAGAGAAGTTGATCGTTGTCTGTCTCACTCCTATTCTCGCATCGGGTGCACACGGGGTGTTACATATACAACACTTGGCCTCCCGTATTTACACCTTGGAACAACAGTCATTCTTTGGCTTCTAGCCCCAATTGAACTGCAAAGGCTTGAGCTCCCCATTCTAGAATAAACATTTATCTTCTCACCCTAATTTCACAATGTACACACAAAAATACGTAAACCCTAAATTACAAAATACGGATAACGATGGAATACCCAATGTGTGTGTTTCTGGTTAAACAACACAAGAGACGCTGTTTTAATGCCTACGTGGAATGTGAGTCAGCTGCTTAACGTTACACCTCAGCGACGTTACTAAGATCGTGGGAGGTCCACTGACGGAAAGATTAACGTGGATCTACTTTGTCTTTCTTCGGGATCTCGGGATTAATCTTTTTTGTAAAAGATCAAAAAGGGCACTGTATTTTTTGTTAGGGATCCAAGAAGGTCTTTACTCTAAATTGTATGTAGGGCTGGCAATACGGGTCAGCCCGCCCCGACCCGCCCCGGCCCGCCACTGGCCCGCCTAAAATGGGCTGGCCCGGCCCGGCCCGTTTTGATAAAATGGGTTGAATTGAGCAACCCAACCCGTTTTATGAGTGGGTTGGCGGGCTACGGGCCAGCCCGCCTAAAATAAAAAAAATATAAAAATATAAAAAATATAAAAATAAAATACAAAAAATTAAATTCTGCATAAAAACACATATATTTTTTTGCATAAAAGCATATAAAAATCTGCATAAAATCCTAATGTACTTATGAAACCAAGAAGATCAGTGTTTAATAATCTACATATAAATATGCATCTTTCAATCCAGAAATAATAATAAAAATGAAAATCATATCAAGGTAAAACAAATTAACAAAACAAGTAACAAAGTGTTGTATGAGCAGTCCACAACAATGCGAAAAAGCCACTTGCATGCAGAGAAATCTAGGGCACGAAATTACATAATAATTGGGTAACCTAAAAAAAAGTGGGGGCTTGGCGGGCTAGCCCGCCCCGTGACGGGTCGAGCCCGACGGGCTGGTGGGTTTGGCGGGGCGGGTTTGGCGGGCTGGTGGGTTGAAAAACTCAACCCAGCCCGCCCTGTTTGGTGGGCGGGGCGGGCCAGCCCAATGGGCTCAACCCATTTTGCCAGCCCTAATTGTATGTAATCATCAACCAATTTTTAGCTTTTTTTTAGCTTTAACTTAAAAGTATTTTTTGATTAAAGAAAAGATGATCCAAATAGGATCTATGTTAAAGTTTAATTTTTATTCATACATAGCTGAAAATTGTTTAGTAATTATATAAAGATGTTTTAAGAGTTTTGAAGAATGAAAGATGAAAATATTTGTTATTAGAATAAAGAGTAAAATTAATAAATATAGTGTGAAACTGAAAAAAATTATGAGAACTCTAAAAAGTATATATATATATATATATAAATATATATATTAAAAAAAAGCTTCCCCTAAGAGCTTTTAATTTTTGCATTTTTTATTAATTATAACAAGTTCTTTTTACAATAACTATTTTTGTAAAAATATTTATGACTAAGCTTTTGCTTATAAAAAGAAAAGAAGTTAGAAATAAGATTTTCCAAATAGACATTCAATAGAAGTGACAAAATTTTGGTAGATTATAAACACACACACATATATATATATATATATATATATAGTAAAATTATTTCTGCATCCTCTTTACGTACAGCAACGACAGGTGTATAGTTATGATTCCCCACATTTAATGTTTTCATACTTTGTATGGTTATGATTTCTCACATTTAATACTTTCAAGTATATATAAGGCAAGTATTTGATTGTTGCGCGTACAGCAGCTGCAGAAATGTAAACCCTTATATATATGTGTGTGTTTGTGTGTGTGTGTGTATTTCTCCTCAATAGAAAAATATTTGTCTTGCCACTTAAGATAACTTTATCTCTGGCCACCACAAAAATACATCATTTTGGGTGTTAGGAGAATTAATGAAGTGTATTTTGATATTTTTGTTTGTTTATTTATTATATAAATTTTACCAAAACACCTTTCATTAATTCTCGTAACACCCAAAATGAAATAATTTTGGGTAGATAGAAATAAAGTTATCTCAAGTGACTGGAGAAACGATAAACCCTATAAATATAAATAAATAAATATATATATATATATGCGTTTATCATCTATCATTTAACATGACCACAAAAAATTTACTACACACACAACATTTTGTGGGGCCCGCAGCAAAAAAAAAAACTCCGGCACACAAAACGAATCTATGTAACATAACACAATCATTTTTCCTACAACATAACTCTTATAAAACTCTTTATATATATATATATATATATATATATATATATATATATATATATATATATTGGGTCCCCAACCTCTCATGTTACTACATAATTTTTTCTCTTATGCAACCAATTACAACTATATACTTGGGGTAATACATAGTTGTCATATTAAAGTTAATTTTCTCTTTCCGTCACGCAAGCCGATAGCCTTCTAAGAAGAGAGAAAAATACAGCTTTTAAAATTACAACTATGTACTACTCCTAGTACATAGTTGTAATTGGTTGCTGTAACAGCCCGTGTTAACCCGGATTGTTAACATACTATCGTATTAAGCCACGCTTAATTAAAATGCGGAATAACTTTTTCTTTAATTCAATTATGACGTCATTAACGTTAGCCAACTTGATTACTTAATCAATTTCATAAAATACTGCTTGTATTTAAATTGCAAGACAACTAACTGAAATACCTCATATATAAATAATAAGTGAGTATCTAAGTCACAGGACTACAACACATAGTCTGGACCAAACATCCTGATACTTTAATACAACTTTAACTAAAAAGGCAATAACCAATCCATGTGGCATGGACAAATCCCATGCTCACCAAATAAGGCACAATGCCCAACAACAGCCTCAACATATTCATAACTGAAAACATAAACGACAGTTAAAATAACCAGCATCCATCATGTCAGCAAAACACAGATAAGCCTAACTCAGCTCTGGCCTCCAGCCACCTGAGCCCTCAACATTACCTGAACCTGAAATAAGCGTCCCCAAACGTGGGGTGAGATCTCTAAACAAGAAATCTCAGTAAGGCAAGGGGTCCTGAAGGATCTTCCACCCCAAGCTCACTTACATGTGCAATATAAGTTCAAAAACAGCATTTACAATATAAGTTCCAAAACTATGCAGTGCAACAGATATTCATGCCATGTGTGTTTATACAATCTACTGGCCAGAGAAATGCAAGAATACGTCTATACCCACATAAGTACAAGGAACACCGCTTGCACCTCATCCACAGCCTCACCATCTTGTATGTGCTACATACTCAGGCTTACCGTATAGGTAGACATCACATGCATATCATAAAAGCACATTGCATATAATAGCTCAACAGCATTTCCAAAAACATCAAAGCATGAAACACAACATGCATAAACCACATCCCCATGGGACATGGTGGAACCACAAAATGGCTAAACCGAGGACACGAAAGCTTACCCTGCAAGCAATCAATCCAAGCCAAGAGTCCTCACCGCTCAAGGTCCAACACGGCAGAAATCACAATCTGATTTAGACCAGCAATCATATCAATAACATAGCTCGTACGCATAAACATAAAGACTACGTTTCTTTGTTATGTTTTACGTCTTAAGGCTTCCCACCAAGCCACAAGCCCTTAGTCCCTTGATTCTGACTTAATTAAGTATTTACAGAAGTTCAACTCCATCAAAATAGGGTCCACAAACCCATAACTCCGATGTGTATGAACAGTACCTCACTGTTCTTCGAAAACCCAGAATATCCGGATATATGTCGGGGGCATATCCGGATATCTCCAAGCCCATATCCGGATACCAATATCCAGATATCATATCCGGATATCTCGTGACAGAATGCAGTTTCTGCATTTCGCGAGATATCACTCCCAAGGTTTCATTTTATTAAAACTGCAGTTGTAATTCTTTACCAAAAATTCTGAGATTTTAGTATGTTAAACTAGACCTCACAAGCTTTCCAAAGACATATCTTATGTCTGAATCGGAGTTGTATAACTCCGGTTATGATTTTCGCAAAATGACTGCTGCTAACTGAATTTCCAGCAACCAAGACGCGACTTTAAACTAACACTGAGATCAAACCACTTATCCAATGGCTACGAAATTATACAAACAATGTAGCTCAAGATATCGAATTTTTACCGAAATAGGTTCGTTGCTGTCCCCATATCCGGCATTCGATTTGGAGCATTGTAGCTCAAGATATCGAATTTTTACCGAAATAGGTTTGTTGCTGTCCCCATATCCGGATATGCCATATCCGAATATCATATCCGGATATGCCATATCCGGATATCATATCCGGATATCATATCCGGATATTCACGACAGAGGCCACAAACAGCAGCCTAGCACGAAAATATCCATTCAAGATTCCATCTTTCACCTAGATACATCTATTCCAACGACTTAGCATGCATTTTAACACTTAGGTTCATCAACCAACGTTCAAATTATCAAAATTCATAATTTTACATCTTCAAATCATGTTATATTCATGAAAACACAAAGGGAAGTATTGAGGAATATACCCATGAACTTCAAAACAGCAACAAGGGTGCTCTTGGAGCTCACAAACCAGCCTTAAGGTGCTGACACAAGAGGGTGCACGAAAATGCACTTCAAGACTTGGTTTTTCTTCACAAAGGGTGACACTTGGAGCTCAAAATGTCATCAACAAGGTTCCCACACTCCCATTCTCAAACACAGCCCTGACACCCTCTCATAGTGGCTGGAAAACTCAGAATGTACGCTCACACTCCCTCACCATACAAGCCCTCAAGCCAATACACACTCACACAAGTGTTTAGGTGAAGAAAATGAGAGGAATCAATGGAAAAAGGAGCCAACCTGCTCAAGAAATGGCGAAGAAAGAGCAATGGGACAATATGCTGGTCAGCCACCCTTAGAAATCTCACGTAGGAATGCATACAAACCTAGGGTTATGTGCCAAAAGATATATATATATATAGCCACTTAACAATTAAACACGCAGTATTAACTTTAATAGCTATGCAAAACATTTTAATCACAAAATTTGGAATCTTAACCTACTCATTTTTTTAAGATTTTTCATATTTTTATTTTATTTTTCGGAGCACCTTTCTGGTACGCGTTTTTCCATAGCCAGTATCAGTTCTGGCATCAGTTCTCATTATTTTGACTTGAAACTCGTTTTAGAAGTCCTACACATTATTCTAGTAATTATCATGCACTTATTATAATTTTCCGGGATACTTCGCCGGTACGCATTTATACCGGGTAGCAGAACCGGTATCTGCGTTTTTCGCCCGAAAAATGACTTTCAGCATTGTTACCCACTTACTATAATTATTAAAGCCTTATAATAATTATTAGGGTCAATTATGGAATTATTTCCTAATTCTCACATTTAATTAATTAATTTCCTTACTTAACGGAGCAGGTTCTTACATTCACCCCACCTTTTTAAGGATTTTGTCCTCAAAATCAAAAACATACCTGTCTCGAAAGTCGGGATTCTGCCGGAGAGACTCGTCCTCTCGCTCCCATGTACACTCCTCGGGACTACGTCCAGTCCGCTGCACTTTGACCATCGGAAAAGTTTTGCTTCATAGCTGCTTTTCGTCACGATCGAAAACCTTTAGTGGTCCGACGGGAGTCTTTATGTTCTCCCGAACCTCCACAACATCCGATTGCACCACGTGCGATGGATTCGCTACAAACTTGCGAAGTTGTGACACGTGAAGCCCGTCTTGGGTGTTGGCCGAGTTCGGAGGCAGGGCAAACCGGTAGGCAACAGATCCCACTCTACCACGTAACTGGTATGGCCCAAAGAATCGCGGGCTCAGTTTCCTCACTCCGAGTGCCCGTACAACACCGGTGACAGTGAAAGTTTCACAAACACGTGCTCACCCTTACTGAACTCCAATGGACGAAGCTTAACATCAACATAGTTCTCCTGGCGACTCAGTGTCTGCTTCAGCTTTCCTCTGCTCATCTGACTCGGCAGGTGGTAAATTGGACAAGGTCCAAGCCAAAAAACTCTTTATTTCAAACCTCAGACCAATAGGTAGGAGTTCTACACCTCCAACCAAACAACGCCTCGTAGGGTTACATGCCCACCACGAAGTTCATGGAATACTTTACCACTTCCACTGCGGTACCTCAAGAGGTTGAAACTTACTAATGGCTCCTGGTGTTCAATCTTCACCATCTGGCATAACGACAATGGACACGCATCAACAATGTCCTTCCTCATTCCAAGACACACCGTCCTGGTACTTCTCCATAAGCTCATTCTCAACTCTCACAGTCTCAATCTCGAGAAGTGCATCTCCAAACAAAGAGGTCACCGACGAAACTCGAAATTCACAATGACATCAAGACGTCATTCAATTCTCTGGGATCATCAGTCGCTCCCTCAATAGAGATGACCTGCCCCACAAACTCTAATTCACACCAGACTTGAGTGAGTTTGGTCCTATTCCATGACTCTAACCTCAACAAGACTTACAATTTAAAATCAATATCTTCAAAATAAATTCATCTCCCAGTACGAAATCATAATCATGTCCATTTCAACCAATACATGTTAGTTAACAAACTCATTCATAAGGTAGCATACCTTAGCTCACGTACACCTGCAAAATTTTCAATTTCAATAACATAATAAACCAACAACTCTAAGTAATGGTATACCTCAATCTCCATGGTATCTGCAAGATCGAGAGTTAGTCAAAGGTGAAATAACATTGACATATTACCACAGTTCATCGTACTTTTTTTTTGGTTACAAGTTCATCGTACTTATTTCATGCTTAACACTATCCATGATGTTAACATGCCAACTACTCATGATGCACATCAATAATCAACATAAAATCCTAGAGTCTTGGAGACCACTCAACTCACAAACTACTTGTACATGCACTGCCTCGCATATACAAGATCACCCGCGACCTTGCTACAAATTCCAAGTGTTACGCACTCAATTTCCCTGAAGAGAATTTCACATCCTCAAACAGAGCACCATCACGCTTAAGTAATGGCGTAAGGCATCTTGCCTCAAAACAACATGACCGGTGCTTCCTAGGGAGACACGCTCGGTCGGATGAAATCTTTCGCTGCAAGCTCTTCAATATGCTTCTTCAGCTCAGCCAACTCTGGTGGCGACATCCGGTATGGAGCCAACGAAATAGGCCCCACACCAGGCAATAAATCTATGGAGAACTCTATCTCCCTCTGCGGTGGAAACTCAGGAATATCCTCAGGAAACACCTCGAGGAATTCCCTCACCACAGGAATGCCAGTGAGATCCTCCTGTGTCCCACTCACCAAACCTCCCAACATAACATAGCCAAATGCCCCTGCTCTCAAGGCCCTCCTCGCCTGCAGAACGGAAATGAACGATGAGGAACTGGCTGTGGACCCACCCGAAGACATCACCACTCTCTTGGCACAACAATCAATCAATGCACAATTTCTGGACAACCAATCCATGCCCAGAATAATCTCCAAGTTGGCCATCGGCAATCCTATCAAATCTACCGAGAAATCACGGCCATCCCACTGAAACGCTACATCGCGATGGACAGTGGAGGTCAAACATTTTTCTCCGGTGGCAGTGGTCACCCGCATCGGTGGAGAAAGCACATCACTGGGCAACTCAAGCCCCACAGGAATAGGGGTAGCAACAAAAGAATGCGTTGCCCCGGAATCAAACAATACATCAACAGCTGAACCACCAATGGTAACAGTACCTCGGATATCATATCCGGATATTTCACGACAGAGGCCACAAACAGCAGCCTAGCACGAAAATATCCATTCAAGATTCCATCTTTAACCTAGATACATATATCCCAATGACTTAGCATGCATTTTAACACTTAGGTTCATCAACCAACGTTCAAATTATCAAAATTCAAATTTTACATCTTCAAATCATGTTATATTCATGAAAACACAAAGGGAAGTGTTGAGGCATATTCCCATGAACTTCAAAACAGCAAAAGGGGTGCTCTTGGAGCTCACAAACCAGCCTTAAGGTGCTGACACAAGAGGGTGCACGAAAATGCACTTCAAGACTTGGTTTTTCTTAACAAAGGGTGACACTTGGAGCTCAAAATGTCATCAACAAGGTTTCCACACTCCCATTCTCAAACACAGCCCTCACACCCTCTCATAGTGGCTGGAAAACTCAGAATGTACGCTCACACTCCCTCACCATACAAGCCCTAAAGCCAATACACACTCACACTTAGGTGAAGAAAATGAGAGGAATCAATGGAAAAAGGAGCCAACTTGCTCAAGAAATGGTGAAGAAAGAGCAATGGGACAATATGCTGGTCAGCCACCCTTAGAGATCTCACGTTGGACTGCATACAAACCTAGGGTTATGTGCCAAAAGATATATATATATATATATATATATATATATATATATATATATATATATAGCCACTTAACCATTAAACACGCAGCATTAACTTTAATAGCTACGCAAAACATTTTAATCCCAAACTTTGGAATCTTAACTTGCTCATTTTTCTAAGATTTTTCATATTTTTATTTTATTTTTCGGAGCACCTTTCCGGTACGCGCTTTTCCATAGCCAGTATCAGTTCTGGCATCAGTTCTCATTATTTTGACTTGAAACTCGTTTTAGAAGTCCTACACATTATTCTAGTAATTATCATGCACTTATTATAATTTTCCGGGATACTTCGCCGGTACGCATTTATACCGGGTAGCAGAACCGGTATCTGCGCTTTTCGCCCGAAAAGCGACTTTGAGCATTGTTACCCACTTACTATAATTATTAAAGCCTTATAATAATTATTAGGGTCAATTATGGAATTATTTCCTAATTCTCACATTTAATTAATTAATTTCCTTACTTAACGGTGCGGGTTCTTACAGTTGCAGCAAAAAATCTCTTAGAAATATATATATATATATATATATATATATATATATATATATATATATATATATATATTAGATATAAGATCCTTTGACACCGGTGTCAAATTTCAATTTTGACACCTCATCTGAGAGCCGTTAGATAAAAAAAAAAAAATCAACAGCTCTGATTTGCAAGTATGTGATACCGTTGATTTTCTTTTTATCTAACGGCTCTCAGATGAGGTGTCAAAATTAAAATTTGAACCGGTGTCAAAATTAAAATTTGACCCCGGTGTCAAAGGATCCTACATATAGTATATATTATATATATATATATATATATATATATATATATATATATATATATTAGTACATGATTATACATATATTTTAAATTTAGATAAATGTAAAAAAATAAATTAAATATAGATAAAATATTTCAGATTATAAGAGATGCATACATAATTAATTTTGATATATTTAAAAAAATATAGATTAAAAAATAAAATTCTAAAAAGATTTCATGTGTTAAAAAAATATATTTAATTTAAAAGAA
The DNA here is from genome assembly GCA_032173675.1 of Gastrolobium villosum. Classification (NCBI taxonomy): domain Eukaryota; kingdom Viridiplantae; phylum Streptophyta; class Magnoliopsida; order Fabales; family Fabaceae; genus Gastrolobium; species Gastrolobium villosum. The sequence goes on along the minus strand of JAVKPL010011456.1, from coordinate 12,308 downwards.
TCGTGAAATCAATAATATTAATTAATTTTGATATATTTTTAATAAATAAAGATTAAAAAATAAAAATATAAAAATATTTCATGTGTTAAAAAAATATATTTAATTTAAAAGAATCGTGAAATCAATAATATGGCTGCTATAGAAATCAATAAAAATTTTACAATTATTTATGACAAAGATTTATGCTATAAATTAATCTTCACACATAAATGCCCCATTAGTCATGGCGATTCGGAGTAAAAGTAAATGAAAGATGTGCAAACTAATTATAGTAATATAAGATAAAATTAATTCAGATTGATCACTACTCACGAGTTTCGAAAATCTTTAAATGGAAGAGTTGATGGGGATAGGGATTCTCATTACCTTTTGCTATTATTAATCATTACCTTTTTTCTGTCATGCACGCTCGCTTGCATTCTTGCTATTAAATATTTTCGATGGTTAAATATTCCTATATGCAGGAGTAGGACATGTATGATTAGTGATATATAGATTAAATATCCTTTTTTTGGTTGTCAGCAAATTTCATTATGCCCGCTTTAGTCCCTAGTAAATAAAAAGGCTCATCATGGTCCCTAAAAATTTCAAAATGGACCCATTTTAGTCTTTTTAGGGATTAATATGGATTTTTTTGAATTTGTGAGGTACCACGATTTTAATTAAATGGGTCTATTTTGACTTTATTAGGGAACACGATGGATCTTTTTATTTGCTCGTGACTAAAACGGGCATCCTAGAATTTGTTGAAGACCAAAAAAGATATTTACTCTGATATATATTAACCGATTCGCGGGAACGGAGAAAATGTTGTTGAAAGAATTATCCCCAATGTAAGTCTAATTGTGCTCGAACCAAATTAAACTTGCTTGGATACCAAAAGGTGATACACATTAACTTTGAGGAGGGGACAAAACGAGTGGGAAAAAAAACTAATATTTGGTATTTGATTAAGATGTGTCAGATTGGGTGTTTAGTTCTAAAGTTTATGCTTAATATTAAAAATTATATATTTGATTATGACTAGTTACTCTCTTCTTCTTTTTTAAGTTATGTAACGTGTTATTTAATCTGGTTAATGTTAATGAACAATTGAATTTGAGTAATGCAGAATCGGAGCAAAAAAGAATGGAATGGAAGAAGTGAATGCATCCGCGAGTTCTACCGAGCAAAATGGGGTTAAAAAGGTCAAAGAAGAAAAAAAGAAACAAGAAAAGAAAGAGAATGCATCTACATCTATGGTGGACACATCAAACCTACATGTGAAAAAGAACCATTTCACCCAAAACCTTAAGGTAGTAGGTGATGGTTTTTTTTAATGATTTATATTGTATTTTCTAACACACCCCTCACGCAAGAGCCTTTTGGGCTTAAAGTGTGGAATATGGCACAAGCCCATTATTGGTCTGTCTTGTGCTGCATGAGCCCATTTTTTTGTTTGCCTCGTGTTTTTACTTAATTCCACCTGAAAGTGGGAGCGGTGAGTTTTGAACTCGTGACCTCATAGTCCCTGAAGGTAGTAGGTGAGGGCCTTTTTTAATGATTTATATTATATTTTCTAACACTACAAGTACCACAACATGATTCTTCAAAGGCCAAAGGGGATAGAAAGAAAAAGGAAAAGAAAGATGAAGCATCTGCATCTATGGTGGACAAATCAAACGTACCAAAACTTATTGATAGAGATAATTCTTCAAAGCCTTCCAAGTTGGGACATCAGAAAAATAAGTTGTTCGATGTCATATGTGCTCAAAATGTGTACCGAAAACAATTTTGGAAGACTCTCAAATGAAAATTCATGTCAAATATGAGCTATTTCGCTTTCAATTTTAGTTTCTTTGAGAAAAATAACAAAACTATACATCGTGCAAAATGTAAATCGGTAACAAAATATCAAGACATTCTTCATTTCATTATGATGTAATATAATTTTTGTCTAATTGAGCTTCGATATATCAACCTGATCCTGGGCATTTTATGAATGAATTGACAACGGAAAAGGAACTTAATTATCTTTTAAAAAGTAGTTAATTGAAGAAGACTAGAGACTCAAACAAGCATATAAATTCATATATATTGATAATATAATAAAATAAACATTAATTACTTTTACAAAAAGAAAAAGGGAAAAACACTCAATCAATCTCGTACTTGAAAAATAAAAGAAAAAAAAAACTCATTCTATATGAGTTATTATATGGTCTATATATATTATTCACTCATCTCAAGGTATAACTTCTTTTCAGTTTATGCTTGATTTCGTCGTTTTGCAATTGATTGCGTGTTTTACTCATCTATGCTTCACTCCGATCGTTGAGAGATGTGTTTTTCAGTAAAAAATCTGAAATAAATTTTGACCGCATAAGAGAGCGCGGAAACAAAAAGGGTCATGGAACGTGACCTTTATCATATTCCACACTATATACGTATTCTAGAATTTAGGAATGGTAGGTGAAAGAAAATATATAGTTATTATTAATATATATTGCCACCTGAAATTCGCATTATCATTTGACTACGTACCTACGTTACCCGTAATTAAAAGCTTGTAATTATTAGTATCATACCCCACTCTTAAGGTTCTATATTTATACAGTAAAAAATTGGTTCTTTCAACCATTATTTTGATAACATTTATAATACTGATCGGTTAATTTACTCATAGAAACGCCCCGGAGAATACAATGGGATGGCAACCTCAATAATCCGGCTTCAAGGTGAGTAGATTATAGCTGCTTGTTGAGATATATAGTCTCATATTAGTTGTATGAGCAACTAATGTGGCATTTATAAGACACTCATCATTTGAGCTAGTTTTTGGCTGGTGTATCCTAAGGTTCTTTACATGGTATCAGAGCCTCACCGTCCCCCACTTTAAAGTGGGATTAAAATAAAAAACACAAAAAGGTAAACCAAAAATTGGGTTTGTGCAATTTCCATGCTTCTAGCCTGAAGGGCTTTTGCGTGAGGGGGCGTGTTGAGATATATAGTCCCACATTAGTTGTATGAGCAACTAATGTGACTTTTATAAGGCCTTGGACACTCTCACCCTTTGAGCGAGCTAGCTTCAGAGGTGTTGTATCCCAAGATTCTTTACACTGCTTCAAGGTTAGTATACATGAACCTATATGTATTTTGCTCTTCGATCGCCTCTTAATGTGTTGTTTCTTTCATTTGTGAATAACATCGGGAATAAACCAGCATCGAAGGAATTAGGGGACATCGTTGGTAAATTATTTACGTCTGTGGTTGCTATCTTAGCACTACTAATCACATATAATGGCAAGAAACTTTTTAAAGAACACAACACAGTCATAACCGCAATTGTTCTGGGCACTTTTATGTACTTCCTAATAATGATACTTTAGACGGAGCCAGAGGAGCATACTAGGAGATTTGCTTCAAGGTTAGTATACATGAACCTATATGTATTTTGCTCTTCGATCGCCTCTTAATGTGTTGTTTCTTTCATTTGTGAATAACATCAGGAATAAACCAGCATCGAAGGAATTAGGGGACATCGTTGGTAAATTATTTACGTCTGTGGTTGCTATCTTAGCACTACTAATCACATATAATGGCAAGAAACTTTTTAAAGAACACAACACAGTCATAACCGCAATTGTTCTGGGCACTTTTATGTACTTCCTAATAATGATACTTTAGATGGAGCTAGAGGAGCATACTAGGAGATTTGCTTCAAGGTTAGTATACATGAACCTATATGTATTTTGCTCTTCGATCGCCTCTTAATGTGTTGTTTCTTTCATTTGTGAATAACATCAGGAATAAACCAGCATCGAAGGAATTAGGGGACATCGTTGGTAAATTATTTACGTCTGTGGTTGCTATCTTAGCACTACTAATCACATATAATGGCAAGAAACTTTTTAAAGAACACAACACAGTCATAACCGCAATTGTTCTGGGCACTTTTATGTACTTCATAATAATGATACTTTAGACAGAGCTAGAGGAGCATACTAGGAGATTTGCTTCAAGGTTAGTATACATGAACCTATATGTATTTTGCTCTTCGATCGCCTCTTAATGTGTTGTTTCTTTCATTTGTGAATAACATCAGGAATAAACCAGCATCGAAGGAATTAGGGGACATCGTTGGTAAATTATTTACGTCTGTGGTTGCTATCTTAGCACTACTAATCACATATAATGGCAAGAAACTTTTTATAGAACACAACACAGTCATAACCGCAATTGTTCTGGGCACTTTTATGTACTTCCTAATAATGATACTTTAGACGGAGCTAGAGGAGCATACTAGGAGATTTGCTTCAAGGTTAGTATACATGAACCTATATGTATTTTGCTCTTCGATCGCCTCTTAATGTGTTGTTTCTTTCATTTGTGAATAACATCAGGAATAAACCAGCATCGAAGGAATTAGGGGACATCGTTGGTAAATTATTTACGTCTGTGGTTGCTATCTTAGCACTACTAATCACATATAATGGCAAGAAACTTTTTAAAGAACACAACACAGTCATAACCGCAATTGTTCTGGGCACTTTTATGTACTTCCTAATAATGATACTTTAGACGGAGCTAGAGGAGCATACTAGGAGATTTGCTTCAAGGTTAGTATACATGAACCTATATGTATTTTGCTCTTCGATCGCTCTTAATGTGTTGTTTCTTTCATTTGTGAATAACATCAGGAATAAACCAGCATCGAAGGAATTAGGGGACATCGTTGGTAAATTATTTACGTCTGTGGTTGCTATCTTAGCACTACTAATCACATATAATGGCAAGAAACTTTTTAAAGAACACAACACAGTCATAACCGCAATTGTTCTGGGCACTTTTATGTACTTCCTAATAATGATACTTTAGACGGAGCTAGAGGAGCATACTAGGAGATTTGCTTCAAGGTTAGTATACATGAACCTATATGTATTTTGCTCTTCGATCGCCTCTTAATGTGTTGTTTCTTTCATTTTTGAATAACATCAGGAATAAACCAGCATCGAAGGAATTAGGGGACATCGTTGGTAAATTATTTACGTCTGTGGTTGCTATCTTAGCACTACTAATCTCATATAATGGCAAGAAACTTTTTAAAGAACACAACACAGTCATAACCGCAATTGTTCTGGGCACTTTTATGTACTTCCTAATAATGATACTTTAGACGGAGCTAGAGGAGCATACTAGGAGATTTGCTTCAAGGTTAGTATACATGAACCTATATGTATTTTGCTCTTCGATCGCCTCTTAATGTGTTGTTTCTTTCATTTGTGAATAACATCAGGAATAAACCAGCATCGAAGGAATTAGGGGACATCGTTGGTAAATTGTGGTTGCTATCTTAGCACTACTAATCACATATAATGGCAAGAAACTTTTTATAGAACACAACATAGTCATAACCGCAATTGTTATGGGCACTTTTATGTACTTCCTAATAATGATACTTTAGACGGAGCTAGAGGAGCATACTAGGAGATTTGCTTCAAGGTTAGTAAACATGAACCTATATGTATTTTGCTCTTCGATCGCCTCTTAATGTGTTGTTTCTTTCATTTGTGAATAACATCAGGAATAAACCAGTATCGGAGGAATTAGGGGACATCGTTGGTAAATTATTTACGTCTGTGGTTGCTATCTTAGCACTACTAATCACATATAATGGCAAGAAACTTTTTAAAGAACACAACACAGTCATAACCGCAATTGTTCTGGGCACTTTTATGTACTTCCTAATAATGATACTTTAGACGGAGCTAGAGGAGCATACTAGGAGATTTGCTTCAAGGTTAGTATACATGAACCTATATGTATTTTGCTCTTCGATCGCCTCTTAATGTGTTGTTTCTTTCATTTGTGAATAACATCAGGAATAAACCAGCATCGAAGGAATTAGGGGACATCGTTGGTAAATTATTTACGTCTGTGGTTGCTATCTTAGCACTACTAATCACATATAATGGCAAGAAACTTTTTAAAGAACACAACACAGTCATAACCGCAATTGTTCTGGGCACTTTTATGTACTTCCTAATAATGATACTTTAGACGGAGCTAGAGGAGTATACTAGGAGATTTGCTTCAAGGTTAGTATACATGAACCTATATGTATTTTGCTCTTAGATCGCCTCTTAATGTGTTGTTTCTTTCATTTGTGAATAACATCAGGAATAAACCAGCATCGAAGGAATTAGGGGACATCGTTGGTAAATTATTTACGTCTATGGTTGCTATCTTAGCACTACTAATCACATATAATGGCAAGAAACTTTTTAAAGAACACAACACAGTCATAACCACAATTGTTCTGGGCACTTTTATGTACTTCCTAATAATGATACTTTAGACGGAGCTAGAGGAGCATACTAGGAGATTTGCTTCAAGGTTAGTATACATGAACCTATATGTATTTTGCTCTTCGATCGCCTCTTAATGTGTTGTTTCTTTCATTTGTGAATAACATCAGGAATAAACCAGCATCGAAGGAATTAGGGGACATCGTTGGTAAATTATTTACGTCTGTGGTTGCTATCTTAGCACTACTAATCACATATAATGGCAAGAAACTTTTTAAAGAACACAACACAGTCATAACCGCAATTGTTCTGGGCACTTTTATGTACTTCCTAATAATGATACTTTAGACGGAGCTAGAGGAGCATACTAGGAGATTTGTTCCAATTTTATTCATACTTTTACTCGCATGTGTTGTATCAATTTTTGTATTCAGCCTTGTTTCATGGACCATAGCGGGTATCAGTTTGGCTTTATGGATCCTTGCACTTATAGTTATTGCAGCTTTTAATAAACAAAAGCTATGTGAACTGACTCAGAGTTACACGCAACAATTTAGAGTTCCTGAAAGGATTCAGAGATGGATTGAGACTTTCAAGCCACATAATACTCGGTCTCCAAAGGGTCATCCACAGAGTCTCGGCTTCCAGTCTAGAGTGCTCAGCCTCGTCTTTATTATTAGTAACACTCTATTAGAAAAAACCTTGTTTAGGGATGGAATTGTTATGAAATTTTTCGTCACAAATTTCATCCTTGCAATTATTTTTTGTCATGGATTCCCTCACAAATGAGGTTTGCAACGAAATTTGTTACGGAAATTGAAGTAGCCACGAATTTTAGGTGAGAATTTTTATTGAAATTCCAAAACAAGTGGTTCAATATTTAAACTCATTCAAACAAAAAGATATTTATGGATCAGATCAAGATTAGATCAAAGGCATGACAAATAAACTAATATTTTTGCACACCCTACAAATTAATGTGGCTATCACAATCGTATTTAATATGCGATTCCTAATTATACTAGCCGATTCCTTCATAAATTGTTGTTAACTGCCACAACACTTAGAATTTAGGGAAAAATTCATCAATGCCCACGTGATTTATTTCAGAATCACTTATGTCTCTGTAATTTTTTTATCATATATGCCCATGTGGTTTGCAAAAGGATATAATTTTTATCACATATGTCCCTATGATTTTTTATTTTTTACAAAGCATAGGACATATCTGATAAAAAAAAAATCACAGAGACATAAATGATTCTGAAACAACCCACAACAACATTGGTGAATTTTATACTAGAATTTATTATGATAATGACTTGCCAACCTAATAAGTATACGAATATCAACGATCAAGCAGTCCCAACCCAACTCCCATGGCAGAATAATAAGTAAATTTAATTTTATATATTTCTAACAAGATTGTAAATACTAATAGCAAATATTTACATGCTTACTTTAAATATTTAAATGAGAAATTAATTATTGTAATTAAAACATTAAATTGATTGTTAATTATTCGTGTGCCTTTAATCAAAAGCTTAAGCTTTTGGAAAAATATGTTGCGTGACATGTATTCGATGATAAAATATTTAAAAGTTTGATCCTTGTTGTTCCATTAATTATTATTTTTAAAAGCACAAGTAATAATGAAAAAAGAAATTATATATTATCACTAGTTCAATCCTCACAACCTTTCACTCTAGGCCTGTATAATATCCACATTTCAAACTTAAAGGACTCTTGCATAAAAAGATGTGTTAAAATAATATAAAAATCATTAATAGGTCTTCAATTATCTACTTAAACTGGACTATTGCCTAATGTAAATACATCACGTAGACCGATTAGATAACTTAATTAATTAGTTCCAAACAAGGTCAATTACCTCATTTAGTACAAGAATATATTAATAGATATAATCATACGGAATTTTCAGTTAAAATTCATGAATAATGTGATGGTATCAATTTACAGAGCTATTGAGACATTTGGTGGTTAGATAATATTGGGCCACGTTACTAGCCCGGAAAACTTTGTAAATCAAAATCTTGACCATTTAAACAGGCTGTCTAAAAAGTGTTGGTTTATAAGCTTTTGAGGCGTTTGGTACAAGGATTTTGATAAGATTTCCGAGAAATTGAATTTTTCAAAATTTTAAATTTTCGGATATTATCATAAATTGAATAAAAAAAATCATATTTTTGAAAATCGAGATTCTCGGAAAAAAAAATTCCTGTACCAAACGTCCCTGGAGCAAAGGAGTTGAACTGTTGTGTGGTTTATAAGTGTTACTTACCATGCATTTATCCAAGCCCCTGGGGTTTAATAATAATAATAAACACGACCTAATGGGATTCTTAAATCTCAGTAGATATACATTCCATATACTATTGGTACGGGAAATTCGCATCATCACCACTAGTACCAACCTAGATACTAACATATTCAAAGCCAAAAATAACGTACGAATTTTCACAAAAAAATAAAAAAAAATAACGTACAATAGTCAAGTGTGCTTCCCTATGTGCTACTTGTCTGTGATACGGGTTTAGGTGGAAAAAGAAGAAGCTGATGTGCCGCATCTTTTCCTCCCAACGCCATAAGAAAAATAACATATTTTAGTAGCTTGTAATATACACAAATAATTTTTGTGTAGTTCGAACTTGTCATGTCTGAATTACTGTCCTTATTTCAACGGCCAAAACATATCGACTTAAAGCGCATATGAACAAAAGTTTATTGCAAAAATATTGAACTTTGTTAAAAGCAAAATATATACAATAATAAAAAAATAAAAGATTTTTCTGGAGTTGAGAAATAGAACAGAGAAAAAGACAATTGGCTGTTAAAAAACCAAGATCGACGGTGGGGATTGGGTACCCAACTTCTATAAATTAAATCTTTTGAACACGCCATATATAGAACACAAGAAGGAAAGCAAATGGAGAGCAATTCCAATAATCATCTGGCTCCAAGGTGAGCAAATTATTGCTGCTTCAAGGTTATATATAACTTGAATTTGGAAAAGAAGTTAAATGGAATTTGGAAAAGTAAAAAAGAAAATTCTAGAAATAATACCTCTAAAAAAGAAAAGAAAAAGAAAACTAAATGGTAACGTAACAGAGGTTGTAGCTTCCAAGTGAATAAATCTTTGTTACTACTATTGCACCAAAGATTCAGTACATCCCACCAATATAATTATTACATGTAAGTTAAAATTCTTTTTTCTCTGCTGAATTCTTTCTCTCTCCTCTGATGTGTAATGCTATCATTAGTGAAATGTAATGAATCTAGGTGCTACATTAACACCAAAGATTTATTTCTTCCAAGAGGCTAACTAAATGGTGAGGTGGATTTCCAAAGATGCTCTGATTTCACATCACTTTTGATTTGCCATTCTTTCATATCCCGAATTTTAACTTCTGTGATGATATTTGGGTTTGTTGATCATGCGTTAATAATAATAGCTGCATTTAGTAATCCACTTCATGAATCATTGTGATATTTTTTTTTATTGATAAAACTTTAGGTGGATTAAACGCATGCATGTTTTTTATAATATTCTCCGTTCAAATCAAAATTATAAATCAATATTAATTTAATAATTTTATCTTTTAGTAAAAAGTAATTTATACTTTTTTTTTAAACAATTTATACTTTATTAATGCATTTTACATTACGTACGATCAACGTTTTTTTTAAGAAACAATAATATAAAAACATTTGATTATTATGTTAAAAAATTTCAAAAAGGATTGACATAATATATCAAAATAAATAATATGGTGTAGCATTTAAAATTAAAAAAATTATATTTTGTAATAAAATCGTATTTTATACCCGTGTCAATTCATTAAAAAAATCTATATATAACAGCAGAAATAAAGAAATGGGTAAATAAATATGTTGACTTGTATATTCTTATATAATTGAAAAGATTTAATTGCTGATTTGATTGATCAATTTATGTATCAATTAAAGGGAATTCGATTTACCAAAAAAAAAAAGGGAATTCGTTACATGGAGAGATTGTAGAAATTATGTTGTAGAGATTTTAGAAGTTTTTAATTTCCTGATTATTTGTAATTTCTTCCTTGATTTGTGGAAGTTTTGTAGCCTGATTTATATCTGATTTGTAACTCTAGTACTTTGTATATAATTACTTCTATTGAGGTAGACGAAATATAAATGAATTACTATTCTATAGAGTTCCTTGATTTTTAACATGATATCAGAGCTTCTGTTCTAACCCAGCAAAGGGACTGAGAAATGAGTCTCACATGTATCCATACTTGAAGTGTAATTCTGAACCATTTTCACCTTTCTTTGATTATTCTATTCTCCCTAGCAAAGCAATGACCACTACCTCTGATTAAAGTGCCTAGCAACCCACTACCAATGTTGCTTACTCGGATACTGTTGGTAAAACTCCTTTTTTCCTTGCATGTTCTAAAGATGATATTTGGATAATTGACATTGGAGCTTCTGATCATATGATAAAGGATTCTAGTAAGTTACATTGTTTTTTCCCTTCTTCCCAATCATTCATTTCTACTGCTAATGGTAATACCTCTTCTATCACAGGCAAAGGATCTCTTATCTTGTCTGAACAACTTCATTTGACTTCTGTCTTGGTTGTCCCTTCCCTTGAATATAACTTACTTTCTGTAGCACAACTTACTAGTACCTTGAACTGTACTGTCACCTTTTGGCCCTCATTTTGTGTGTTCCAGGACATTTCCACCCGAAAGACTCTTGGCTATGGTGTTAAGCGAGACAAACTTTATTATCTGAATGCTACCGGAAAGAGACAGAATAAATTGGGAGAGGTCAATCATGCCAGTAGTGAAGATAAGGCTCGGGAAACAAATTGGCTTTGGCATAAAAGGCTAGGACATCTCTCTTTTGGCTATTTGAAAAAAATTACATCCAAGATTGTTTTCTAGTTTGAATATTGATGATTCACATTGTAACACATGTGAACTAGCAAAAAGCCATAGTATTTCCTATTCTCCTAGTAGTAATAAAAGTTCAATTCCTTTTGAAGTTGTTCACTCAGATGTTTGGGGACCAGCTGATGTCCCTTCCCTATCTAAAGCTAGATACTTTGTGACATTTATAGATGAATGTACTCGAATGACATGGGCCATGTTGTTACGTAAGAAAAGTGATGTATTTATAGCCTTCCAAACTTTTCACCGAATTGTAGCCATTCAATTTCAATGCCAGATTCGGATTTTACAGTCTAATATGGGACCGGATATACAGATAAATCTTTTACGCAGTTCTTGAATCACCAAGGGATTAGACATTAGACCTCTTGTATTTATACACCACAACAAAATGGTTTGGCCGAAAGGAAGAATAGACAACTTATGGAGGTTGTTCGTTCCTCTCTTTTTGGCATGAATATGCCCCTTTTTTACTGGGGTGAAGCTGTTCGATGTGCTACTTATCTGATTAATCGTACCCCTTCTAGTGTCATCAACTTTGTGACTCTGCAATAGAAGTTTGAATCACTACTTTCAGTTCCCCACAATCCCAATCTTGAGCCTCATGTGTCTGGTTGCATTGTTTATGTCCATATTCCCAAAGTACTGCGTAACAAACTAGATCCATGTGCTAAAAGGTGTGTGTTTGTTGGTTACTCTGATGTTCAAAAGCTATATTAGTGTTATGATCCCCAACAACAAAAAGTATATATCACTCTAGATGTCTCTTTTCGGGAATTTGGACCTTATTATTCAGGGGGAGTTTCTGGGTCTCCTCTTCAGGGAGAGTTACTATGAAGAGCAAGACCAAATAACCACCGGACCTAGGAGGGATTGAAACAACGCATACAGGTGTGGAGAATGTTGAAGTCTTACACTCTGACTCTCCGGTACAGTAAAAACACCTTGCTTAACACCAGAAACTAAGGGATCTCTCCGGGACTACCATAACCAACAAAGGTAACTTCTAATCCTGCTCTTCTTGAAGGAAATATCTTTCTGAAACTCAAATAGCTTAACCCAT
>JAVKPL010011455.1:0-49344 GCA_032173675.1 Gastrolobium villosum | reverse complement strand
TATATCTTTCATGTGGGTTCATCTACCACCGACCCCAATTAATTTGGGATAAAGGTATTGTTGATGTTGACTCAAACATGAAAAACCTCAAGTTTATCCAGCCAGACCACATACCCAAATGGCCTCATCAATAGAACTACGCAAAAAATAAAAATAAAAAAATCCAACAGATAGCATATTATGATAACCATAAGTCCAAAGCATTTAGGCCATTCAAGAAGGTATTTCTCATGTGCATGTACACAACCCCCAAAACAAAAACAGAGGGAAAGCAATAAAAGTAAACACAATCCCATATTCCAGGAAGACAAAATCATTAAAAAAAAAAGAATTGAAAATTCAAACACCACAAAAGGCATAAACCCTAGTTGTTACCCTACCAACCCATCCATCCAATTGCTATGTTTCCTCTTACGAACATACCAACGGATGAAGAAGCAATAGCGGATCCACAGCCGAAGGTCTTGAAGCGAGCATCGACGATCTTTCCAGTGTTCTCATCAATCTTAATCTGGAGTTTCATGACGTCGCCACAAGCGGGTGCCCCGACCAGACCCGTACCCACCGTCGGGTCGTTCTTGTCGAACGATCCAACATTCCGGGGGTTGTTGTAGTGGTCAACCACCCTCTCATGGTAGAGCCGCTGCAGAACCTTAACGCCCGGCGGTGGCGCCTCAAACGACGCCGTTCCCAAGACTCTCTTTGCGCTTGCTGCGATTCTTTGCATTTTTTAATTATTATTTTTTTGTGCGGTTCGATCGATGTTTAAAGCAGAAAGAGTGCCAACGAATAAGAGAATAAATAGTTAAGGCGGTTTTGCTTGGTTACGTGGCGAGCGGAGATTCTTCTAATCTAAATCCAGGAAGTTAGGAACAATTGAAGACCAATGTTCACCAATAAAATCCCAAATGGGCCGGTTAAGGACAACTCTTTATTGGGCCGGGCCGAAATAAGTTACGAGCTTATTAACTAGGGATATAAGTGATGATTTTTAAACCATTGGCTGCTACATGATATATACACAGATCACAATGGGTGAAAGTAAAGTTTTCTTATTTTATTTATATATATATATATATATATATATATATAGGGAGAGGTTATATTTACTATCCATTTTTTTTACAAACTATCTTACAATCATATCTTAACCGTTGATTTCCGTCAATCTAATGGTTATAATTTATTATAAATTAATAATTAATTATAACCGTTAGATTGACGAAAATCAACGGTTAAGATTTAATAGTAATAAGTAATAAGAAAATTAGGTAGTAAGTATAACCTTTCTTATATATATATATATATGGGCAAGATATTCTTACACCGGTGTAAGAATTAGAAGTCTTACATTCAATCTTGACCATTGATCCACTTGTATACAATGGCTCACATTACTAAAAAATTAGAGCCCTTAAATATAAGTAGGATCAGTGGACAAGATTGAGAGTGTAACTTACACTGGTGTAAAATGATCCTGACCCATATATATATATATATATATATATATGGGACAAGATCATCTGACACCGGTGTAAGAATAATAAGTCTTACACCAAATCTTGACCATTGATTTTCTGCATCTAACGGTTGATATTTATTATGTCTCACTCATTAATTAATTTTTAATTCGCAATAAATCTCAACCATTGGATGCACGAAAATCAATGGTCAAGATTTGATGTAAGATTTATTATTCTTACACCGATGTAAGATGATCCTACCCCATATAAATAAATAAATAATATATATATATATATATAGGTAAGATCATTTGACACCGGTGTTAGATTTGAAATTTGACACCTCATATGAGAACCATTAGATAAAAAATAAAAATCAATGGTGTCAAATGCTTACAAATCAGAGCCATTGATCTTTTTTGATCTAACGGCTCTCAGATAATTCAAACTTCAAATTTGACACCGGTGTCAAATGATCCTACCTCATATAGGGCCAGGATCATTTTACACCAGTGTAAGTTACACTCTTAATCTTGTCTGTTAATCCTACTTATATCTAAGGACTCAAATTTTTTAGTAATACGAGTCATTAGATACAAATGGATCAATGGTCAAGATTGAGTGTAAGACTTCTAACTCTTACACCGGTGTAAGAATATCCTACCCCATATATATATATATATATATATATATATATATATATATATTATCACGTATATATATTATTACAAATGCTTTTATAAAAAGTGCATTAATTTAAAGTTGTTGTTTTTTTATACGAAATATAGCTAAGATGCATTTTCCTCCTAGATGGAAATAAAATAATACGGCTAAGCTAGTTTAAACTTAAATAAATTCTTACTGCAATATACAGTTATTATACTCATTGAAACAGGACATAGTGAATTCATTCATAGAGTTAATATTTCGGTGCAATTAGATTTACGTAGAACTTAGATGACAAGATTTGGCATGACGTGTAAGTTAATGACGAGATTGTGTTTATTTACAAAAGTAAAGAAGATATATAGAGTTATTCTAATTATAGAGACATTAAGCTAATAAGTCACTCTATGAAGGTGTGAGAGAGAGTTATTGAACATCGTTTGAGAAAAGATACCAATATTTATGTAAATAAATTTGGATTTATATCAGGAAGATTTACCATTAAAGTCATTTTCTTGATTCACCTTAAGTTGGAACAAGATTGAGTATTTGAAGTGAGTTTTCTTTGGCAAGAGATGTAGATCAAGATCTCTTGCATCTACTTGGTCAAGAGGTACCTAAGAAAGATGCTTTTAGATACCTAGGATACATTTTTGCAAAAAGATGGAGAGATTGATAAGGATGTAAATTATAGAATCAGTGCAGGTGGATGAGATGATGTAGTGCATCTGGATTTTTGTGTGATCGTAAAACACCCTTAAACTAAAAGGAAATTTTTTATACAATAGCAATAAACCCTACAACGCTATATGGAGCGGAGCTGAATGTTGGCCAGCATATAGGCAACATAAGCATAAAATGATAGTAGTAGAGATGAGAATGTTAAGGTGGATGTGTGGTTATACGAGAATGAATAAGGTAAGAAATGGAGATATTCGACGAAAGGTAAGAATATTACTAGTGGCTGAAAAGATGAGAGAACATAGATTGGGTTGATTTAGGCACTTAATGAGAAGGCCCGTGTATACTCCTGTAAGAACAAAAGTTTGTTACAAAGAGCTTAACATAAAGAAAGATAGAGGTAGAGCGAAACTTATTTTGAAAAAAAGTAGTAAAACAAGACTTAATAGAGTGATATATAGATGAGGGAGGATATTCTTACTACCAAAATTTTCTACTACTAATTTACTATCTATCTAATCACCATTGAATCAAAGAGAGAGAATGTTAAAAAGTTTTTGAAAAAAAAAAGAGAAAATGTTGATCCAATGGTGATTAGATAGGTAGTGAGTTGGTAGTAGAAAATTTTGGTAGTAAGAATATCCCTCCTCTATATAGATTGACAGATGATGTCTTAGAACGAAATGGAGAAAAGTTATACGCATGGTGGAGGGTTAGGCACGTTGTTATTCCTATGTTCTAAATGGTTCATTTTTACTCATTTTCCTCTTCATCTCCTTACTTTGGAAAAAAAAATAGTAAAACAAGACTTAATGGAGTGAGATATAGATTAGTGGAAGGTGTGTAACAGAAAAGAGAAAAGCTATAAGCATGGTGAATGTTAGACATATTGTTATTACTATAGTCTAGATGGTCCTTTTTTAGTCATTTTCCTCTTCATCCCCCTCTTATTTTTTTATTACTATAGTCTCCCCCTCTCCTTTTATTACTTATATACATGTATATGGGGATAGTGTGCATCCTTTTAAAGGACGTAAAGTTGTGTCAATTTAAGTGAGAAAAAGAGATAGATTATAGAAGAAAGAGAGTGGACAAAATAAAAATAAAGATGTGGATCTCAGTTCTTTATACGAGTGAAATGACACAAGTTAACAAATTACTACACTATGTCTAACCATACCGGTCAAACTTAGTGTAATTTGTAATTCTTTTTTTATTTTTTATCTTTTTTTCAACCCTTTCATATCTTTTATTTGGATTCATCTATTACCGATCTCAAATCTAATTAATTTGGGATAAATGTACTTTTGATGTTAATATGTAGTTTTTTTTAATAGAACAAAATGAATGGTTTTCAAGGATCGATGGATTCATTTCACGGTTGAAACTCCAAGCATGTTAGCAATTTGTAATATTAACTTGCGTTTCTTTCTCTTATTGGCTGGGGAAATAGATATAAAGGAACTAAAGAAATTTGCTTATTATGTACATAAAAAAAGGGGATTTTATATATTGTGATGCTTCAAGACTCAATCTCACAAGAAACACTTGTGGAATTTTATTTCAAGCAACACATGAACATAACATGGTACAACATAAATACATATCAAATACATATAATATAGATATCCAATACTGGACATATCAAAGCAGCTAGGGTGTGATCAACCCATGAAATTTATTTAGTTATTTTGGTGTCACGCTAACAGAGAGTGATATATATATATATATATAACACAGACTTTCAGTGGTTATGGAATATTTGGGCCATTACTTGGACTTTAAACTTTTGGACTACCATTGTAAGTTTGGGCGGTTATGTGAGCTTTGGGCCCCGAACAAATCCAAGGAAACAAACGACACACTTGCGCAGGATAATATGGAAAAGGAAAAAATGATGAAGTTTGGGGTTTGTACACGTGACCCTCTTTCTCTGGGAGATCTCTCCCTGCAGCCTCAGTACCATTCAGAATTGCCATAACTATGAGAACTAAAAGCAACGAAGTTGTAGTGGTTTTCTCCATAGTAAATGAGTTATTCTTAACTTGTTTTTCTTTGTTTTGTGTGAAAACAATTGGCTCCAAATTACTCCCATTTATAGAACAAGAAGTCAGTGGGATTAATGTAACTCTTTTTTTTGAACTGAAACGGGAATTGAATTAATTGGCCTTTCCGTGACGAAATTGATATTAGGAAAATTAAGGTTTTGAAAGGTGAGGGAGGATATTCTTACTACCAAAATTTTCCACTACCAACTTACTACCTATCTAATCACCATTGGATCAATATTTTCTCTCTCTTCAAAAACTTTTTAACATTCTCTCTTTGATCCAACGATGATTAGATTGGTAGTAAGTTGGTAGTGAAAATTTTTAATAGTAAGAATATCCTCCTTCTTGAAACATTAAGGGGGCACGGTTTCCTTATGTTGTTGTGGTTTAAGGTCTTAAATCGAAAGTAAGTTCATTGATTGCATAACTGGCTAATGAATTAATTTGTTCATGATCTGTTTTTTTTCTTTTTTGGTAACAATTTGTTCATGATCTGTTTTATTTGTGAATTAGTGAGATATTGTCAAGGTGTCGTTTTCGACCCCAAACTTTGAAATTTTTGACTTCTGGCAAAATAGTTTGAAGGTATAAAAGTTTGAATCAGAATGATTTTAGCAAAAGTCAAAAGAAGTTTAAAAAGGTTAATATTTTTATTTCCATTTTAATAATCTGCATGCCAATTAATAGGGTGGTGCACTGGTGCCTCGCATTTATTTGTTGTATACTAGTGTGGTTTGTTTGTGTATTATATTTGAAGAAAACGATACTTATGTAGTTAAATTAATTGTTTACAATTTTTTTAAAAACTTCTATATAATTTATTTAATATATCGATTTGACTATGATTTTTTAAATCTAAAGGAAATTCATTTTATAATATATGTCAAAATCTTATGAGAATAGTATTTTCAAAAAATTCCAAATATTATATGGGTTTTATATTTATTATGTTGTAGGAAAAATGATTGTGTAATGTTATAAAGATTCGTTTTGCGTGCCATATTTTTTTTTGTTTAAAAATGTGTGGGCCCCACAAAATGTTGTGTGTATAGGAAAATTTATTGTGTTATGTTAAACGATAAAATGAAAATCCATATTATATACGTCACTTTCAAAGAAAATTTAAGCTTCTCACTTAATTAATACTTAAAAGAAAGTTACTGTTAATGCCTATTTGAATTCTCTTATTTTTTTGTTTTTTTTTTACTTTTTATAATTATAAGTTAGGCCAAATATATTTTTAGAAAAGCACTTATAGTAAAAAGAGCTTTTCTTAGAATGAAGAAAAAAGTCAAAAACTCACGGGAGGAACTTTTTTTAAGTTGTATCAGCTTTTTTCAAAATGTGTTTTTTTTTTTAAATAAATAGCTTTTAAGCTAATTTTTTTTATATAATCATCAAACAACTTATAACTTTAATTTTAAATCTCATACTTTTAATTTTAGCTTAGAAGTAACTTTTAGCTTAAAAAAAAAAAAGAGAATCCAGACAAACTCTTAGATACTCCAAAAAGATAAAGTTAGCCTTGAGTTCAAACATATATGATACTAGAAAAATTATAAAATTTGAGGCAGGATATATACTTAGTTATATACTACCAATCACTACCACTCTAATCATTCAAACATACATGATACTAGCAAAATTATAAAAATTGAGGTAGGATATATACTACCAATCCATTACCACTCTAATCAATATTTGATCAAACTTTTCACCAATTTTTTTTCTCTCTCCACAACCTACTTTTTGTTGAAAAGTTTGATTCAACAATGATTAGGTAGTAGTAAAAAAATGGTAATATGCTCAAAAAAATTTATCAGAATAAAATTTATACAATATAGATATCATCAATTTTTATATAATAAAATAAAAAAATATTTTTATATTTTTATTTTCATATAATTATGTGAATTTTTTATTTTATGTTAAGTGTCCTTATACAAATGTTCTCACCTTTAACAATTTATTTAATGAGTTTTCATTTGCAGCTAAATTTTAGTTTCTTCCTTAATTGAGTCTTTAATTTTTTTACTTTTAAGACTATATATCCATTTTGACCTTCCAAAAATAAAACTTTTCTCCTTTATTAAAATTTGAGCCTTAAAAATACTTGGGTAAGTAACTAAAATTTATTAGATAGTGTAAATAAATTGCATTCACAAACCTTCCCACTTTTGTTTTAGTTTAAAAAATATATGGGTTATATAAGAGTTATGTTGTAGGAAAAATGATTCTGTTATGTTATAGAGATTCATTTTGCGTGCCAGAGTTTTTTTTTGCTGCGGGCCCCACAAAATGTTGTGTGTGTAGGAAATTTTTTGTGGTCATATTAAATGATAGATGATAAATCCAAAAAATATATATCATTTTGAAGTTTTATTATTGTATAACAGGAGCCAAGCCAGTCATATGGTCCAAAATTTTATCTAGTCAGAAACAGTTACTATCAGTGGAAGAAGCTTTTCCGCAAATAGGGAATCACATCCTGGTTTGGTTTGGCTTTAATTTATGTCATGTATATATGTTTATTTATGGTTTTCCTTTGGAAGGTCCACCAAACTAGTGCTCTTCAATTCATTTCATTTCAAAGTTCTAATATACATAAAGCTGTACGTTTAACATATCATTGAGTCCCCCGTTATCTTCTTATCTTTGCCACCCCAGTGTGCTTTAATAATATGTTTGCCTTATCGGCTTATCTAAATAGAGGAATGCATGGTTATAGCGTATAGCACCGATATTGACAAGGAATATATGACACGATACGATACGACACGACACAAAATTTCAATACGTTAATTCTAAAAAATATTAGATTTCGACACGTTTTAATATTAAATAATATTTTTAATTTATGTAGTATATAATATATTTAATATTCAATAATTTAACAAAAAATGAATCTAAACTTATAATATTCATAAATTTTGCAAAGAAACATAAGATATCCCAAATATCTATATTAAACTCAATAAAATAGTAATCGTAATCTAACGAATCTAATAGTTGGAACTAAAAACTCAACACAACGTAACCTTTTAATATTTTTTTGAATTTCTATAACACGTGTTGGAGTGTCGGGAAGTGTCGGAGTGTCCGAGAGTGTCGGAAAATATCGGACACGACACGTCAAGGTGTTTGAAGTGTGGGTACTTCATAACTTATTAGTGCATTATTATTAATTGGTATCTCCTTGCAAGTTGCAACTATATTTGGGCTCCTGCTATATATCTAGCTTTCTCTCTGACTATATAGGACCTAATTAAGCTGGCTATTGCCATGAAATGAGAGGGCTATGTAGTATGTATGTATGTATAAAAAAGGGAAATAGATACTTGTAAGATTTTCACAATAAAGCAATGGCGGGTTAGATACGATGAAATCATCTGTTTTTTATTTATTTATTATTGTATATATAATTGTAATTTTTTTTAAAAAAACACTAACAATTTTACTTACTTTATAAATTTTGCTGGCTCTTTTCTTATAAGAAAGTAATATAAATCTTAAAAATTTTATATAATAAAATTATATAAGAATTAAAAAAAGATTATTGTATCACATGAAATAAAATTATCTTGGGCAATTCCAAAATGATATTATTTTGAAATTACAGGAAAATATGAAAAATTATTGCCGAAAAGAAAGAAAATGAATTAGTTAGCTCTACCCGCCTCCATATGAGATTAATTGTGATCAAGTATATTTACACAAGTATAATTATTTTTTTTTATTATTAATGAATTAGTTCCAAAAATTAGGGGAGATAATTTTTTTAGCAGGTTGTATGTCAAGTTAAGGGATAAGGGAGATTGACTACAGAAATTTTTAATATTATGTAAAGAATTATTTTAATTGCAAGATTTTAAATGTTAGATAATATCACTTTAATAATTTTAGGGAATAACATCTGTCATTTTGAAGTATATAAGCTTATAATACTTTAGATCCTAACTGTTAATTTCTGTCCATCAATGATTATAATTTATTGGATCAAAATTATTAATTAATTAATAATAAATTTGGCCCATTAAGTTTGACATAAGAGATTATAATCATTGATGGACGGAAATCAACGGTTAGGATCTAAAATGATATAAGGTTATATTCTTTAAAATGATAGATATTTTTTCCATAATTTTATTTAATATTTAAATTAAAAAAATCTCTCACTTTCTTTCACCTTGATTTCTATTTCTCTTACTATAAAATACAATAATTTTGACTAAAATAATATAATTTCATATCATTTAAAAGGACAAATAGTACTCTCTAATTTTATATTATACTTTTAATACTACGAAAAATATTTACCTGTAGAATCCGGGACATTGCAATTGCCCTGTTGCGAACCTAGCCTAAATAAATGACAAGAGAGGAATTAACATCATTTCAACTTTTTTGAACTTAGGAGTTAATAAGAATTAAGATATAGAAGTTACACCACAAATTTAACGTGCAAAGAATCTGAAGAAGCCCACCGAATTAATATCAACTTTATATTTAAGAGAATTAGTATTTATTGGCGTAACTCTACTGCACTTATGTGTTTTAAATTTCTTGTAAATTCTCATATTAATTAACACCGACACTAAGCTATTAACGTGGCTATTCCAACACTAACTCAACATCTTCACTTATAAATAAATCCGTTAAGATCATCACACAAGACAATATATAACATTCACAAAAGGGAAAAATGTTTGTCAAATTTTTTTGGTTAAAAACGTTTGTACTTTTAAAAGAAAAGATATATAGTTATGTATTTTAAGTGAGAGAAAATACAATATAGTATTTTTTATTTAAAATTTAAATTAAAAAAATATCAACTTTCTCTCCCATAATTTTCATTGCTTATGTCTTTCTTTCATTTAAGATGACATAATTTTATGTCTTTCAAAATGATAAACACTAAACCCTTCGCAGAAGTAAGATAAACACATGCAAACTCACCAATATACAGGGGCGGACCTACATGGGGGCCGGGGGCGTGAATGGGCGGCCGCCCCAGTGGCGGATTCAGACAAATAACGAAAGGTGGGCACTCAATAAGGTCGGGTCTTGAACGTGATTTACGAGCAGCTGCCGGCTGCCTCGATCTGGTTTAGATCTAGATCTAGATTAGGTCTGGATAATGAAGGTGGAGGAGAAAAAAAAACTCACATGAAAATAAATTAGAATGAGGGAAATTAAAGGAGTAAGATATTGTAACAACCAACTAGGGTTACTACCAATAAATTTCACCGTTAGATCAATTAATTGATCCAACGGTTATATTTATTTTCATCTTTATATGGTTATGATTTCCTATATTTAATGTTTTTGCATTAAATATAGGAAATCATAACTCTATAAAGATGAAAATAAATATAACCGTTGGATCAACATAATCGTTCTAACAGTGAAATTGAAAATTGATTGGTAGTAACATTTGTAGTAACCTAATTAATTGTTATAATATCCTACCCAATAATTAAATTGGAAAAACATGAATTAAAAAAAAATAATTATTTTTACATCATGTTTAAGGGTGGGCACTTGCCCCCCTTCTCCCCTTACCGGATCCGCCTCTGGCCGCCCCCCTCCCCAAATCTGAAAAAACATGTATATGCCCCCAACATATAATATATACTTCAATTTTTGTGAGCGATGGTACATATTTTTTGGTTTTAGGTTGTGATTTTCCTACTTTTCACTATTATCATGGCCCATGGGCACATGACAATCAAACAACCTAAGTTAAATTTCATCAATTTAGTATATTTGTTAAACTATATTTTATCTGAAAATTCTATAAGTTGAATTTTTTTAAATTTTTGTCCTCCACATACGAGTTCCTGAATCCGCCACTATACTGGGTCGGTGTATCGGAAAACAGAGTCCTATTTATCTGTGTAGAAATAGGATGAAATAATTGCTGAGTTTTTGTATCATGGGAACAATGTGCAATGACTCACTACACTTAGATATTATTAGAGTTTCTGTGGAGGTGTAAATTGTCCCATAGAAAATGAAATACCCATGCCTCAACTTAGTTCTAAGCCCAATATCTAACTGTTTTTTATCTATATATATATATATATATATATATATATATATATATATATATATATATATATATATATATATATATATATATATATATATTTATCTTGTAGGTTCAATGCATAAAAGATTGACCGAGTTACATTTTGTATACTATTTTCAGTAAAGTAATTTATAATATTTGTTTATAGTTTATTTTATATTTACGAACACTTTTCCTATACAATTTTTTTACAATTATTTTTGTTATGTTGGATTAAATTAAATTAGCAGTTACAAAATAATATAATTGATTTTAATTCAATAATAACAAAATAGTTATAAAAGACTGTGAAGGAAAAATATTGTAAATATATTCTCCCTCTTTTTTTTTTTTTTTGGAGATAATATCCTCCCTCTTTATTTATTATTTAAGCCACAATTAACCTTCAAATCTCTCATATTTATATATCATGTATACTATTAAAAATATATTAATGATCGTATTTTTCATTAGTTTTTTATTTTATTTTATGCATAAAAATAATTTTTTATTATTATTATTAATTTACAAAGGTGGTGTGTGTGGACATGTGTTCGATTCCCGCTGATTGTATTCTTAGGGAGAGGGCTGAACCTTTAGTCATCACTGACCCCCGCACTCCGGATTAGTCCCATAACCGGCTCAAAGAGTCGAAATTAATGGGAATACTGGAGGAGCCAACTCGCCTCAAAGAGATAATTAGGGTCGGGTAACTCAAAAAAAAAAGTGGAGTGTGTGTAATTTGGTGTGAAGATAGAGAGGTTTCAATGAATCTGAACAATTCTTAATGTGAGATTGTGTACTACTTTTTTTCTTTCTTTTTTGCTACAAGGATTGGGTGCTACTTTACAGAATGAAGTTTGTGTTATTATTATATATGTAATGATGCAACTGTCGTAATTAATGAATAACATATAACGATACAAAACAACTCATTACCCATCCCAGAATTTAGACGAGTCATTTATCTCAGATTAAAATCCGGTTGATTAGTTGTTGGTTTTAATATTTTATAAAATGAACGTAGATAAATTATCTACATTAGCTCCCAATACGACGACGTATTTAGTTGAAAAATTAAAAAATCATAATGAAAAAGACTACTATAACTCTGAAATAAATTATGATTGCAAGAATACTTTGATTTCTGCTTCAAAACGACGTCGCTTTGAGCTCAATATATATAATTTATCTATGTAGAAAAATCGAACTCTTAGTTTTTATTATTATTAGTTTTTTTTTTTTGAATAAGTTGATTATTCTTTTTTTTTAGTAGACGAGTTGATTAGTCTTTTAATAGTGATATAGTGATTTCTTAACCGAATTGGCTATTCATGAAAGTACCGTACAAGTGTGGGCAATGACATTTTTTTTTTTAATTCTACTTTTTTAAAATTACAGATCATATAAAAAATACTAAATAATAAATTTTGTAATTTTTATTGCTAGTCTATATTTTTGTAGTTATTAATATTATCATTGTTATCTTTTTCCTCCATCTTTTATTATTTTTTATTTAGATTCATCGATCCAATTGATTTGGAATAAATTATGATGTCGAGTCTGCATTTTTATAAATTTATAATTTCTATTATTCAATATGTGGAATTTAATATAAAACTTATAAGTCAAAAAAAGAGCACAACATATTTTTTAAAAGGGAATATCGACCCCTATATAATTTTTTCTGGGTGAAATATGTTTTCGTAAAGAGTGTGGAAATATATGCGACGCTATCAGTAGTCTAAAATAAATGATATCATTGTATTCAATCTACGGACTCCAATACTTAAGCACGGACCTACGTGGATGGGCGGCCGTCCCCTCCCAAATCTGAAAAAATATGTACATGCTCTCAAAAAAATATATAATATGCTTCATTTTCTATAATTGTTTGTATATGCTTTCTATTTTTAGATTGTGATTTTCCTAATTTCCACTTTTGACATGGGCACATGGCAATGAAACAACCTAGGTTAAATTCGTCAATTCAGTATACTTGTTAAACGATATCTTATTTGAAATATATATAAGTTGGATTTGTTAAAATTTTCGCCCCTCTCTTGTAATTTTCTGGGTTTTCGTCTCCTCTCTTATAATTTTCTGGGTCCGCCACTGCCAATATTATCATCACAATATAATTATTTGGTTTTCGGGTATGACAAAAG
The DNA here is from genome assembly GCA_032173675.1 of Gastrolobium villosum. Taxonomy (NCBI): domain Eukaryota; kingdom Viridiplantae; phylum Streptophyta; class Magnoliopsida; order Fabales; family Fabaceae; genus Gastrolobium; species Gastrolobium villosum. Next base: position 36,245 of record JAVKPL010011455.1, on the reverse strand, counting down.
GTTTGCAATTTTCTTAACACAGGTGTTGAGCTTCCTCCTTCAATGTTAAGCCCAAGTCTATTTGAGGGGTTTCTTAAAAACCCTAACCCTAATTACCACATCCTATATATATATTCGTTAGTTTTGGGTGGAGGTTGGATTAGATGAGAGAATCATATTTTACAGATATTTGAGAGAAAAATTGTTTGAGCAAAGCTTTATGCTTTTTATTTGAGATCTCTAGGGAGAGTTTGAGAGAAACATCTCTAGGGTAGTTTGATTATCACCTTTGTTGAAGAGGTTGATTTAACCACCACATTGGTGAATTTTGATTCTTTGTAACCATTATTTTCATAGTGGATTTTTGATCTGGACTAGGTCCCGTGGGTTTTGACTTCTTCATTTGAGAAGGTTTTCCCACGTTAAAATCTGATTGTGTTCTTCTTCTCTCTCTCCTCTTTGAGTTTTTGATTTTTTCGTTGCGCTGCCCGACTTGGTGAAAGTTCAGGCCGAGGTACTGCCGAGATCCGAAATACAGATCTTGTTGATTGACTTCTGCACAAAGGCCCCTAAGCCGATCTGAGGGAACCGAGTTCCCAACAGTGGTATCAGAGCCCGAGTTTGACGGGTTCTGAGGGAGACGAGATGGAGACCAGTGACATAACCCATGATGGAGATATGTTCAAGCTGACTGCAGATAATTTCACCTACTGGAAACCGATGATGGAAGATCATCTCTATTGCAAAGATTTACATGAGCCCATTATCCTTGATGAAAGACCGACAGGAAAATCCGATAAGGAATGAGAGATCCAGAGTCGTAAGGCGGTAGCTACAATCAGAAAATACATTGACAACTGTACCAAAAAAAGAAAAGAAAATACATTGACAAGAGCCTCTTTGAGCACGTGTCCGAGTTCACGAATGCGTATGAATTGTGGACGAAGTTGGAGTCCTTGATTCAGAAGAAGACTCCCAGGAACAAAGCACACCTGATTCGCCGACTTATGAAGCTGGAATACAAGGACGACATGAGCATGATAGAACACCTCAACACCTACAAAGGTATTGTGAATTAGCTGTCAAAAGTTGAGATGAAAATTGATGAATAATTGCTGGCATTGCTGCTATTTAGCTCGCTGCCAGAAAGCTGAGATACTCTGGTGGTGACTCTGAATAATTCCACTCTAGATGGAAAATTGAAGATGGATGTCGTGACAGACAGCCTCCTGGGTGAAGAATTCAGGAAAAAAGAACGAGGTACTTCGAGCACGTCTGAGGCCATCGTTGCTGAGAACAAAGGGAAATCCGACTCCCGGTGTAGAAGCAAGAGCCGGGGTCGAGATCGTGATAGAAGAGGAAAGTCTAGAGGTCGATCAAAGCCGAAATATGAGTTGAAGTGCTTTTACTGTGGAAAGACAGGTCATAAGAAGCCGGACTGCTGGACCCTGCAGAATGATGAGAAGAACGGCTCTGTAAAGCCGGATCCGATTATTCCCAAGAAGAGGGAAGACAAGAGCACCACTGCGGTGGCTGCCAACCCGGATGCCGAGATATTCCTCCTTGGTGAGGATAATTATTTGAATGTCGCCTATGATGACTGCACCTGGATTGTTGACTCCGGTGCCTCCTTCCACGTTACTCCACACAAAGATTTTTTCTCCTCTTACCGAGGTGGTTATTTTGGAGTTGTGAAGATAGGAAATCAAGTGACCAGCAAGATTGTTGGTGTCGGTGATGTGACCCTAATCACGAATGTTGGGTGCCGACTTGTGTTGAAAGATGTAAGACATGTTCCTGACATGCGAGTGAACCTAATCTCGGTAGGAAAACTTGATTATGCCGGGTTAGTGAATTACTTCGGCAGTATTAGATGGAAATTGGTCAAGGGAAACTTGGTTGTTGCCCGAGGTAAGAAGGAAGGCTCCTTGTACGTGATGCAAGGAAAGATCAATGGCGGAGAAGCCAATTTTGTCCAGATGAACCAAGCTTGGAGCTGTGGCACAAGCGTCTAGGCCATATGAGCGTAAAAGGGCTCCAGATCCTACACAAGAAAGGATTACTGACCGGGTTGAAAGGCCAAGCGTTGGAGAGTTGCACGCACTGCCTAGCTGGAAAACAGCACCGGGTTTCTTTTGTGAAACCGGATTAACCCAGAAAACGCAGGCATATTCTTGACCTCGTCCATACTGATGTTTGCTCCATGTCGGAGAGATATCTTGGAGGAGCTCAATATTTTGTTTCTTTTATTGATGATCACTCCCGCAAAGTGTGTGTGTATTTGTTGAAGTCTAAAGACCAGGTACTCCAATCCTTTAAAGAGTTTCATGCTATGATTGAAAGGAAGACTGGCAAGAAATTGAAGATGGTCTGATCTGACAATGGTGGTGAGTATTGCGGCCCTTTTGATGTATATTGCAGAGCGGCTGGGATCCAACTTGAGAAGATGCCCCGCAAGACTCCACAATTGAATGGACTTGCTGAGAGGATGAACGGGACTATTGAAGAGAAGGTCCGAAGTATGCTATCTGTAAGAACCCGCACCGCTAATTAAGGTAATTAGTGAATTAATTATGATAATTAGGAAATAATTCCATAATTGACCCTAATAATTATTAATGGGCTTAGATAATTATATTGAGTGAGTAAAAATGTTGAAAGTCGCTTTTCGGAAGAAAAGCGCAGATACCGGTTCTGCTACTCGGTATAAATGCGTACCGGAAAAGTATCCCGGAAAATTATAACGAATGCATGATAATTACTAGAATATTATGTAGGACTTGTAAAACAAGTTTCAAGTCAAAATGACGTAATCTGATGCCAGAACTGATACTGGCCATGGAAAAGCGCGTACCGGAAAGGTGCTCCGAAAAATAAAATAAAAATATGAAAAATCTTAGAAAAATGCGTAGGTCTAGAATCCGAAGTTTGAGATCAAGATCTTTTACTTTGCGATTAAGGCTAATACTGTGTGATTAGTGGCTTGTGCCTATTTATACAATAGTTGCACACATTTCTAGGTCATTTGTAGCCACCTACGTAGAGAGCACTTGTTGCTGCAGCTGCCACTTCTCTTCTTCTTCTTCTTCTTCTCTTCTTCTTCCTTCTTCTTTCCTTAGCCAAGTGATCACCTTTCATGCTTGTTTATGACATTTGTGAAGGTGAGAGTTAATCTTGGGGCTGCTTTGTGGCCATCATTCTGAGTGGAGAGGCAGTTAGTGAGCATGAGTTTGAAGCTTTAGTAATGGCTACTTTGTGGTAGTCATTGTGAGCTTCAAAGTGCCTTCTTGTGGTGCAAGAACCCACCTTGAAGTGCCATTTTCGTGCTCCTACTTAGGCTGAGTTTGAGGAACCTTAGAGAGCTCCAAGAGCACTGCCTATTCTGTTTTTGAGCTTTGGTAAGTTATACCAACTATGATCATGGGTTTAAATGCTTAAAAATGGAACCTTGATGCATGTATTGAGCTAAGTTAATAACTTAAGGGTGGGGTAGGTTAAACACACCTAGAAATGCATGTTTAAGTGCCTTTAATCGGTTAAAAAGTTGAACCTATGGATTGGATATTCACGAAATGCAGAAAATGCATTCTGTCGTGAGATATCCGGATATTGTCGGGCAGATATCCGGATATCAGTATCCGGATATGATATCCGGATATCCATATCCGGATATGGGGACAGCAACGAACCTGTTTCGGTAAAAATTCGATATCTTGAGCTACAGAGCTCCAAATCGAGTGCCGTTTGGACCTATGTGTAGCTAACACATAAGGCTATAACCCTGTAAAATTTCGTAGCCATTGGATAAGTGTTTTCATCTCAGTGTTAGTTTAAAGTCGCGTCTTGGTTGCTGGAAATTCAGTTGGCAGCAGTCACTTTGCGAAAATCATAACCGGAGTTATACAACTCCGATTGAGGCATAAAGTATATCGTTGGAAACCTCAAGATGTCTAGTTTAACATTGTAAATATTAGAATATTAATATTGATATAATTATTGGTCTAAAACAGATTGTGATTCTGCTGTGTTTGGACTTTGAGTTTGTGCGGACTCTTGGCTTGGATAGCTAGCTTGCAAGGTAAGCTTTCGTGTCCTCGGTTTAGCCATTTTGATGTTCCACCATGTCCCATGGGGATGGGTTTATGCATGATGTGTTACATGCTTTGATTATTTTGGAAATGCTGTTGAGCTGTTTATATGTAATGAGTTATTATGATATGCATGTGGTGTCCACCTAGACGGCAATCCTGAGTATGTAGTACATACAAGATGGAGAAGCATGTGGGTGAGGTGCAGGTAGTATCCATGTACTCATGTAGGCATAGACGTATTCCTACATTTCTCTGGCCAGTAGATTTGAAAGCACACATGACATGATTAATTGCTGCATCGCATGATTTGGAACTTATATTGTAAATACTGTCTTTAGAACTTATATTACACATGTAAGTGAGCTTGGGGTGGAGACTCCTTGAGGACCCCTTGTCTTACTGAGATTTCTTGTTAGAGATCTCACCCCACGTTTGGGGACGCTTATTTCAGGATCAGGTAATGTTGAGGGCTCAGGTGGCAGGAGGCCAGAGCTGAGCTGATATTCTGATATGCTGACGTGCTGGTTGTGGATTGTTGTATATTTGACTGCTGTTATGTTTTCTGCTTCATTTATGTTAAGTTTATGTTATGACTGATATTGGGCATTGTTGCCTTATTTGGTGAGCATGGGGTTTGTCCATGCCACATGATTGTTATCGTCTTTTTATGTTAATGTTGTAATTAAAGTATCAGGATTTTGACCCAGGCTACTTGTGTAGACCTGTGGCTTTAGATACTCACCTTATATTTATGTACGAGGTATTCAGTTAGTTGTCTTGCAATTTACATACAGGCAGTATTTTTATGAAAATGATTAAGTAATCAAGTTGGTTAAGTTAATGACATCATAATTGAATTAAAGAAAAAGTTATTCCGCATTTTTATTAAGCGTGGCTTAATACGATAGTGTGTTAACAATCCGGGTTAACACGGGCTGTTACACTATCCAATGCCGGATTGCCGAAATCATTCTGGGGAGAAGCCGTCAAAACTGCTGTTGACTTGATCAACTTCTCACCATCACGGCCACTTGAAGGAGAAATTCCAGAAGTCTGGACAAGTCGGAAAGCGGTTTATAATCAATTGAAGGTGTTTGGATGCCGAGCTTTCGTGAATATCCCTAAAGATGAAAGGGCAAAACTTGATGCGAAGACTAAAGAATGCATTTATCTTGATCGCCGAGCTGTGAGTTCGGGTTCCGACTTTGGGATCCAATCAATAAGAGAATCGTGAGAAGTCGAGATGTGATCTTTCATGAAGATGAGACCATTCATGACATCTCGAAGCTCAAAGTCTGGGTTACTGTCAGACATGAAGAACCCATCCCTCCTGTCCGAGCTGAAGCACGGGGAGAAAATCATGAAAATGAAGAAATTGATGACCAGCAACAAGTTGATGATGACCAAGATACTGAGGATCGAGTTGATGATGAGATTCAAGATGAGAATGATGAACCGGGTTCTCAAGCTGAAGAATAGCGGAGATATCCAACTCGAGAAAGAAGACCCTCTACAAGATACCCATCTGATGAATACACTGTTGTAGCTGAGGACGGTGAACCTCAGATTTATGATGATGCTGTGACGAGCTCAGAGAAAGAAGAATGGGAAAAGGCAATGCAAGACGAGATGAAGTCTCTACACGAGAATCAGACTTATGAACTGACCGAGTTGCTAGAAGGAAGACGAGCTCTGAAAAATAAATGAGTGTACAAGATTAAGAATGAAGAGAACGGGCAGAAGCCGAGATACAAAGTTCGAATTGTAGTGAAAGGCTGCAATCAGAAGAAAGGAATATACTTTGAGGAGATTTTTTCTCATGTGGTGAAAATGACCTCATTCCGAGCCGTGTTAGCCATGGTAATTTCGATGGACCTCGAGGTAGAACAAATGGACGTGAAGACGACATTTCTTCACGGTGATTTAGAAGAAGAAATATATATGGAATAACCTGAGGGGTTCCGAGCTCCAGACCAAGAAGACTTGGTATATCGGTTGAAGAAGAGCCTCTATGGCTTAAAACAAGCATCTCAGCAGTGGTATAAGAAGTTTGAATCATTTATGACTGATCACAAGTATGAGAAGACAGAAGCCGACTGGTAAACTTCAACCTCTGGAGATTCCACAGTGGAAATGGGAAAGTATTTCCATGGACTTCGTGGTGGGATTGCCTAAAACTCAGGCTGGTTGTGACTCTATCTGGGTCATAGTGGACAGATTGACCAAGTCTGCCCATTTTCTTCCAGTAAAGGTGAGCTTCACTACAGAGCAGTTGGCCAAGCTATATGTCCGCGAGATCGTGAGGCTTCACGGGGTGCCCGAGAGTATCATTAGTGATAGGGACCCGAAGTTCACATCTCGGTTGTGGGAGGCGCTGCAGGAGGCTTTTGGTACGCAGTTGAGATTGAGTACCGCCTATCACCCTCAGACTGACGGATAGACTGAGCGGACCATCCAGACATTGGAGGACATGTTGAGAGCTTGCACGTTGGAGCAGGGTTCTGCATGGGATAGGTACCTTCCGTTGGTTGAATTTTCATACAACAACAGTTTTCATGCCAGTCTGGGCATGGCACCCTACGAGGCGTTGTACGGTAGGAGGTGTCGGACTCCTACCTGCTGGTCTGAGGTTGGAGATAAGGAGCTGTTTGGCTTGGACTTTGTCCAAGATACTACCCTACAGATCCAGATGATCAGGAAAAAGTTGAAGCAGACGCAAAATCGCCAGAAAAGCTACTATGATGTCAAGCATCGACCACTGGAGTTCAGTGAGGGTGAGCACGTGTTTGTGAAACTTTCACCTGTCACCGGTGTTGGACGGGCACTCGGCGTGAGGAAGTTGAGCCCGCGATTCATAGGGCCCTACCAGATCCTTGGTAGAGTAGGACCAGTTGCCTATCGACTCGCCTTACCTCCGAACCTCGCCAACATCCACGACGTGTTTCACGTGTCTCAGCTTCGAAAGTACATAGCAGATCCTTCGCACGTGGTGCAGCCGGATGATGTGGAGGTTCGGGAGAACCTAAAGACTCCCGTCGGACCACTCAAGATTCTCGATCGAGGCGAGAAACAGCTTAGGAGCAAGATCATTCCGATGGTCAAGGTGCAGTGGACTGGGCGTAGTCCCGAGGAGTGTACCTGGGAGCGAGAGGATGAGCTTCTCCGACAGTATCCCGACTTTCGAGACATGTATGTTTCTGATTTTGAGGACAAAATCCTTAAAAAGGTGGGGTGAATGTAAGAACCCGCACCGCTAATTAAGGTAATCAGCGAATTAATTATGATAATTAGAAAATAATTCCATAATTGACCCTAATAATTATTAATGGGCTTAGATAATTATATTGAGTGAGTAAAAATGCTGAAAGTCGCTTTTCGGAAGAAAAGCGCAGATACCGGTTCTGCTACTCGGTATAAATGCGTACCGGAAAAGTATCCCGGAAAATTATAACGAATGCATGATAATTACTAGAATATTATGTAGGACTTGTAAAACAAGTTTCAAGTCAAAATAACGTAATCTGATGCCAGAACTGATACTGGCTATGGAAAAGCGCGTACCGGAAAGGTGCTCCGAAAAATAAAATAAAAATATGACAAATCTTAGAAAAATGCGTAGGTCTAGAATCCGAAGTTTGAGATCAAGATCTTTTACTTTGCGATTAAGGCTAATACTGTGCGATTAGAGGCTTGTGCCTATAAATAGGCACATTATGAGGGCACAAAACCCTAGAAACTCACACCAAAACGTGGAGGCTGCAGCTGAGGGTGGAAAACACTGTTCCATTGACCCTCCTTCACTCTTTGAGCTTCCTTTGCTCTTCTTCTTCTTCTTTTGGCCTTGATCATCACCTTTCATGCTTGTTTAAGCATTGTGAAGGTGAGAGTTAGCCTTGAGACTTCCTTGTAGCCACCATTCTGAGTTGAGAAAGCTGTGTGTGTGTAGTTAGTGAGCATGAGTTTGAAGCTTTAGTAATGGCTACTTTGTGGTAGTCATTGTGAGCTTCAAAGAGCCTTCTTGTGGTGCAAGAACCCACCTTGAAGTGCCATTTTCGTGCTCCTACTTAGGCTGAGTGTGAGGAACCTTGGGAGAGCTCCAAGAGCACAACTTGCCTCTGTTTTGAACTTTGGTAAGTTACCTCACCATGATCATGAGTTTATCTTGCTTAAAGTTGGTGTCTTGACATGTAAAAAGTTAAAATGAAGTAACCAACACCTAAAGGAACTTGTATATGCTTAAAGATGCATGCTTTAACGTGTACATGTGTTAAAAGTTGGACCTTTGGGATGGATACTCACGAAATGCAGAAACTGCATTCTGTCGTGAGATATCCGGATATTTGTCGAACAGATATCCGGATATCAGTATCCGGATATGGTATCCGGATATTGATATCCGGATATGGGATCTGGGTATCCGGATATGACATATCCGGATATGTCCAGTGTGATATCCGGATATGGCATATCCGGATATACCCCTTCTGATATCCGGATATCCTGGGTTCTGCGCAGACAGTAGCTTCACTGTATGAACAGTAAGCTATGGGGTGTGTGTGGACCCTAGTTTAAGGAAGTTGAACTTCTGTAATAAAAGGACTGAGTCAGAATCATACGATTAAGGGCTTATGGCTTTGATGGAAGCCTTAAGACGTAAAACGTAAAGGAAAGGCGTAGTCTTTGAAGTTGTATGCTTGTGATGCATTTATATTGACTTATTAATGGTCCATATCAGATTGTGATACTGCTGGTTGTGGACTAGTGAGTGGTTGGACTCTTGGCTTGGATAGCTAGCTTGCAAGGTAAGCTTTCGTGTCCTCGGTTTAGCCATTTTGATGTTCCACCATGTCCCATGGGGATGGGTTTATGCATGCTGTGTTACATGCTTTGATTATTTTGGAAATGCTGTTGAGCTGTTTATATGTAATGAGCTATTATGATATGCATGTGGTGTCCACCTAGACGGCAATCCTGAGTATGTAGTACATACAAGATGGAGAAGCATGTGGGTGAGGTGCAGGTAGTATCCATGTACTCATGTAGGCATAGACGTATTCCTACATTTCTCTGGCCAGTAGATTTGAAAGCACACATGACATGATTAATTGCTGCATCGCATAGTTTTGGAACTTATATTGTAAATACTGTTTTTGAACTTATATTACACATGTAAGTGAGCTTGGGGTGGAGACTCCTTGAGGACCCCTTGTCTTACTGAGATTTCTTGTTAGAGATCTCACCCCACGTTTGGGGACGCTTATTTCAGGATCAGGTAATGTTGAGGGCTCGGGTGGCAGGAGGCCAGAGCTGAGTTGATTTGATGATATGCTGACTGCTGTTTTTATTTCCGACTGTTGTTTATGTTTTCTGTTGAGATTATGTTATGACTGTTATTGGGCTTTGTTGCCTTATTTGGTGAGCATGGGGTTTGTCCATGCCACATGTTTGACTTTGGTCTTTTCGGTTAATGTTGTAATTAAAGTATCAGGATTTTGACCCAGGCTACTGGTGTAGACCTGTGGCTTTAGATACTCACCTATTATTTATATATGAGGTATTCCAGTTAGATGTCTTGCAATTTACATACAGGCAGTATTTTTATGAAAATGATTAAGTAATCAAGTTGGTTAAGTTAATGACGTCATAATTGAATTAAAGAAAAAGTTATTCCGCATTTTAATTAAGCGTGGCTTAATACGATAGTGTGTTAACAATCCGGGTTAACACGGGCTGTTACATTTTATGGTATCAGAGCACTTTCTAGGGAAAAGCCTGTATGTATTGCAATAACTTAGGATGTGTCGTTGCGTGTCTATTTTGTGTTCTCTCTAACTGGTGTGTGTTACGATGATGCATATGTGACCACATGGCGTGGGCCTGATCAACTCATTCTTTGTGTAACTTGTGCAGAGTCATGGTGCCACCGAGGAGGAACACGAGTACGAGCGAGGATCAGACGGATCCTGTCCTGGCTGCATTAGCTGAGATGCAGGCGGCCCGACTAGCCGACCAGGAAGCCACGAGGCTGGCAAACCGGGCGATGCTGGACGCTATACGAGATGCGAACCGGCAAACCACGGCAGAGGTTCTGGAGGAGAACCGGATGGCCAACATGACTATGATGAGGGTCATGTTGGAGGAGTTGAGGGTTGGTCCTGCTGCGGGCCAGGGTCCTCCACCACCTCCACCGCCGCCCCCGCCTCCACCTCCGCCTAGTCAACCGGTGGACACCCAGAGCCAGATGGGTGAGGGTAGTCACTTGACGGGGGCTATGCAGACTATCCCCGTACTTGCTGAGGATCGTGACGAGATCGATCGCCGGCTGAATGCTTTCCGCAAGCATAAGCCACCTACCTTCGACGGATCGTATGATCCCATTGCTGCTGCTAGATGGCTCCAGGCGTTGGACAAGATTTTCCGGATCATGCAGTGCACCGATCCGCAGAAGCTGTTGTTCGCCACGTACATGCTGGAGGGCGAGGCCCATGAGTGGTGGACCAATCTTTCTCAGGTCTACGAGATGCAGGGCCATGTGATGACGTGGCCATTCTTCGAGGAGAGCTTCTTGGGCCAGTATTTTCCTTACGACTCTCAGGAGAGGAAGCAAGGAGAGTTTGACCGATTGGTACAGGGCTCGTTGTCTGTCGACGAGTACCTGGCCAAGTTTAATGAGCTGGTCAAGTTCTCTCATTTCCGCATGGCGAGACCGACTCCCGTTTTTCTTGCGGCCAAGTTCCGGAGGGGACTTAATGAGGACATTGCTGGACATCTCGCTGGTTCTGCTTCGAGAGACTTCGGAGCGTTGGTGCAGCAGTGCCGCGACATCGAGGACTATTGCCGTGCGAGTCAGGCCAAGAGGGCCAAGGTTGAGGTGCCGCAGAGCGCTGGTGGTTCTACTCCCTGGAAGAACAAGAATTTTGCCAACAAGGGCAAGGGCAAACCGTTGGCGGCTAAGCAAGCGCCAAATCAGTTCAGAAAGACTGCTGCTCAGGGGAACACAGCTAGACCTCCTGCTCCCAGATGCTCTGGATGCGGGAAGTCACATTTTGGGCCGTGCTCTACCGGACAGTTGATATGTTTCCAGTGTGGCAAGGAGGGCCACTACTCCAGAGATTGCCCGACGGCGAGAGTTGCTGCAGTGCAGGCTGTGCCATTGCAGATGGTTCCTACTGGGACGCCAGCCGTGCCACCTACTACAGGACGAGTCTACACACTTGATCGTCAGCAGTCGGACAGAGCTCCGAACCTGGTCAGAGGTACTGTTACCATTGGTGGTTCAGCTGTTGATGTATTGTTTGATTCCGGGGCAACGCACTCTTTTGTTGCTACCCCTATTGCTGTGGGGCTTGAGTTGCCCAGTGATGTGCTTTCTCCACCGATGCGGGTGACCACCGTCACCGGAGAAAAATGTTTGACCTCCACTGTTCATCGCGATGTAGCGTTTCAGTGGGATGGCCGTGATTTCTCGGTAGATCTGATAGTATTACCGATGGCCAACCTTCAGATTATTTTGGGCATGGATTGGTTGTCCAGAAACTGTGCAATGATTGATTGCTGTGCCAAGAAAGTGGTGATGTCTCCGGGTGGGTCCACAGCCAGTTCCTCACCGTTCATTTCAGTCCTGCAGGCGAGGAGGGCCTTGAGAGCAGGGGCATTTGGCTATGTCATGTTGGGAGGTTTGGTGAGTGGGACACAGGAGGATCTCACCAGCATTCCTGTGGTGAAGGAGTTCCTCGAGGTGTTTCCTGAGGAGATTCCTGAGTTTCCACCACAGAGGGAGATAGAGTTCTCCATTGACTTGTTGCCTGGTGTGGGGCCTATCTCATTGGCTCCATACCGGATGTCGCCACCGGAGTTGGCGGAGCTGAAGAAGCACATTGAGGAGCTTTCAGCGAAAGACTTTATTCGGCCGAGTGTGTCTCCCTGGGGAGCGCCGGTCATTTTTGTGAAAAAGAAAGATGGGACGATGCGATTGTGCACCGACTACAGACAGTTGAACAAGGTGACAATGAAGAACAAGTACCCTCTTCCACGCATTGACGATTTGCTGGATCAGCTCAGGGGTGCTTGCGTGTATTCAAAGATCGATCTCCAGTCCGGTTATCATCAGATACGGGTAAAGCCGGAGGATGTCCCAAAGACAGCGTTTCGCTCGAGGTACGGGCACTACGAGTACTTGGTGATCCCGTTTGGACTCACCAATGCACCCGCAGTGTTCATGGACTACATGAACAGAATCTTCCAGCCGTACCTGGATCAGTTTGTGATCGTCTTCATTGACGACATCTTGATTTACTCCAAGACGGAGGAGGAGCATACTGAGCACTTGAAGATAGTTTTGCAAGTGCTAAAGGGGAAAAAGCTATATGCTAAGCCGTCAAAATGTGGGTTTTGGCTCAAGGCGGTAAAATTTCTGGGTCACGTGATTTCTGCTAATGGAGTCGCGGTTGATCCTAACAAAATTGAGGCCGTGATGGACTGGGAGAGGCCCAAGACGGTTACGGAAGTGAGAAGCTTCTTGGGTTTGGCAGGCTACTATAGGAGGTTCATAGAAGGATTCTCCAAGATGGTGCTACCGATGACTCGCCTTACCCGAAAGGAGACTCCATTCGTGTGGACACATGAGTGTGAGGAGTGTTTCCAGGAGTTGAAGGAGAGACTGACTACTGCTCCTGTGTTAGTCCTTCCTGATCCTGCGGAGCAATTCGAGTTATACTGCGATGCCTCGGGTAAAGGACTTGGCTGTGTGCTGATGCAGAAAGGGAAAGCGGTTGCTTACGCTTCAAGACAGTTGAAACCTCATGAGGAGAACTACCCGACTCACGACTTGGAGTTGGCAGCCATTGTTTTTGCTTTCAAGATTTAGAGGCATTACCTGTTTGGCATGAAGTTTGCTGTATTCAGTGATCATAAGAGCCTGAAGTATCTGTTCGACCAGAAGGAGTTGAACATGAGACAACGAAGATAGATGGAGTTCTTGAAGGACTACGACTTTGAGTTGAGGTACCACCCTGGCAAGGCCAATGTGGTAGCCGATGCTTTGAGTCGGAAATCCGTGAGCTTATCCAGCTTGATGATGAGCGACTACGAGGTAATCGAAAAGTTCAGAGACTTGAGAGTGAACTCCTTGTTTGGGGGCGCACTGCTCGAAATGGAAACAACAAAAGTGATTAATGAGCTGATGGAAAGGATTAAAGAGGCGCAAGTGCAAAGAGAGTGCCTTGATTATGTGAAGAACCAGGACGGTGTGTCTTGGAACGAGAATGGATTGCTGCTATTCCAGAAGAGGATTGTTATTCCTCGAGGGCCATTGACCGAAGAGGTTATGGCAGAGGCTCATAAGGGCCGGTTTACTATCCACCCTGGTGCCACGAAAATGTACCAGGACTTAAAGAGAAATTTTTGGTGGCCGGGCATGAAGAAGGACATAGCGGTCTACGTGTCCAAATGCCTTATATGTCAGAAAGTAAAGATCGAGCACCAGAAACCGTCTGGTAAACTTCAACCTCTGGAGATTCCACAGTGGAAATGGGAAAGTGTTTCCATGGACTTCGTGGTGGGATTGCCTAAAACTCAGGCTGGTTGTGACTCTATTTGGGTCATAGTGGACAGATTGACCAAGTCTGCCCATTTTCTTCCAGTAAAGGTGAGCTTCACTACAGAGCAGTTGGCCAAGCTATATGTCCGCGAGATCGTGAGGCTTCACGGGGTGCCCGAGAGTATCATTAGTGATAGGGACCCGAAGTTCACATCTCGGTTGTGGGAGGCGCTGCAGGAGGCTTTTGGTACGCAGTTGAGATTGAGTACCGCCTATCACCCTCAGACTGACGGATAGACTGAGCGGACCATCCAGACATTGGAGGACATGTTGAGAGCTTGCACGTTGGAGCAGGGTTCTGCATGGGATAGGTACCTTCCGTTGGTTGAATTTTCATACAACAACAGTTTTCATGCCAGTCTGGGCATGGCACCCTACGAGGCGTTGTACGGTAGGAGGTGTCGGACTCCTACCTGCTGGTCTGAGGTTGGAGATAAGGAGCTGTTTGGCTTGGACTTTGTCCAAGATACTACCCTACAGATCCAGATGATCAGGAAAAAGTTGAAGCAGACGCAAAATCGCCAGAAAAGCTACTATGATGTCAAGCATCGACCACTGGAGTTCAGTGAGGGTGAGCACGTGTTTGTGAAACTTTCACCTGTCACCGGTGTTGGACGGGCACTCGGCGTGAGGAAGTTGAGCCCGCGATTCATAGGGCCCTACCAGATCCTTGGTAGAGTAGGACCAGTTGCCTATCGACTCGCCTTACCTCCGAACCTCGCCAACATCCACGACGTGTTTCACGTGTCTCAGCTTCGAAAGTACATAGCAGATCCTTCGCACGTGGTGCAGCCGGATGATGTGGAGGTTCGGGAGAACCTAAAGACTCCCGTCGGACCACTCAAGATTCTCGATCGAGGCGAGAAACAGCTTAGGAGCAAGATCATTCCGATGGTCAAGGTGCAGTGGACTGGGCGTAGTCCCGAGGAGTGTACCTGGGAGCGAGAGGATGAGCTTCTCCGACAGTATCCCGACTTTTGAGACAGGTATGTTTCTGATTTTGAGGACAAAATCCTTAAAAAGGTGGGGTGAATGTAAGAACCCGCACCGCTAATTAAGGTAATCAGCGAATTAATTATGATAATTAGAAAATAATTCCATAATTGACCCTAATAATTATTAATGGGCTTAGATAATTATATTGAGTGAGTAAAAATGCTGAAAGTCGCTTTTCGGAAGAAAAGCGCAGATACCGGTTCTGCTACTCGGTATAAATGCGTACCGGAAAAGTATCCCGGAAAATTATAACGAATGCATGATAATTACTAGAATATTATGTAGGACTTGTAAAACAAGTTTCAAGTCAAAATAACGTAATCTGATGCCAGAACTGATACTGGCTATGGAAAAGCGCGTACCGGAAAGGTGCTCCGAAAAATAAAATAAAAATATGACAAATCTTAGAAAAATGCGTAGGTCTAGAATCCGAAGTTTGAGATCAAGATCTTTTACTTTGCGATTAAGGCTAATACTGTGCGATTAGAGGCTTGTGCCTATAAATAGGCACATTATGAGGGCACAAAACCCTAGAAACTCACACCAAAACGTGGAGGCTGCAGCTGAGGGTGGAAAACACTGTTCCATTGACCCTCCTTCACTCTTTGAGCTTCCTTTGCTCTTCTTCTTCTTCTTTTGGCCTTGATCATCACCTTTCATGCTTGTTTAAGCATTGTGAAGGTGAGAGTTAGCCTTGAGACTTCCTTGTAGCCACCATTCTGAGTTGAGAAAGCTGTGTGTGTGTAGTTAGTGAGCATGAGTTTGAAGCTTTAGTAATGGCTACTTTGTGGTAGTCATTGTGAGCTTCAAAGAGCCTTCTTGTGGTGCAAGAACCCACCTTGAAGTGCCATTTTCGTGCTCCTACTTAGGCTGAGTGTGAGGAACCTTGGGAGAGCTCCAAGAGCACAACTTGCCTCTGTTTTGAACTTTGGTAAGTTACCTCACCATGATCATGAGTTTATCTTGCTTAAAGTTGGTGTCTTGACATGTAAAAAGTTAAAATGAAGTAACCAACACCTAAAGGAACTTGTATATGCTTAAAGATGCATGCTTTAACGTGTACATGTGTTAAAAGTTGGACCTTTGGGATGGATACTCACGAAATGCAGAAACTGCATTCTGTCGTGAGATATCCGGATATTTGTCGAACAGATATCCGGATATGGTATCCGGATATTGATATCCGGATATGGGATCTGGGTATCCGGATATGACATATCCGGATATGTCCAGTGTGATATCCGGATATGGCATATCCGGATATACCCCTTCTGATATCCGGATATCCTGGGTTCTGCGCAGACAGTAGCTTCACTGTATGAACAGTAAGCTATGGGGTGTGTGTGGACCCTAGTTTAAGGAAGTTGAACTTCTGTAATAAAAGGACTGAGTCAGAATCATACGATTAAGGGCTTATGGCTTTGATGGAAGCCTTAAGACGTAAAACGTAAAGGAAAGGCGTAGTCTTTGAAGTTGTATGCTTGTGATGCATTTATATTGACTTATTAATGGTCCATATCAGATTGTGATACTGCTGGTTGTGGACTAGTGAGTGGTTGGACTCTTGGCTTGGATAGCTAGCTTGCAAGGTAAGCTTTCGTGTCCTCGGTTTAGCCATTTTGATGTTCCACCATGTCCCATGGGGATGGGTTTATGCATGCTGTGTTACATGCTTTGATTATTTTGGAAATGCTGTTGAGCTGTTTATATGTAATGAGCTATTATGATATGCATGTGGTGTCCACCTAGACGGCAATCCTGAGTATGTAGTACATACAAGATGGAGAAGCATGTGGGTGAGGTGCAGGTAGTATCCATGTACTCATGTAGGCATAGACGTATTCCTACATTTCTCTGGCCAGTAGATTTGAAAGCACACATGACATGATTAATTGCTGCATCGCATAGTTTTGGAACTTATATTGTAAATACTGTTTTTGAACTTATATTACACATGTAAGTGAGCTTGGGGTGGAGACTCCTTGAGGACCCCTTGTCTTACTGAGATTTCTTGTTAGAGATCTCACCCCACGTTTGGGGACGCTTATTTCAGGATCAGGTAATGTTGAGGGCTCGGGTGGCAGGAGGCCAGAGCTGAGTTGATTTGATGATATGCTGACTGCTGTTTTTATTTCCGACTGTTGTTTATGTTTTCTGTTGAGATTATGTTATGACTGTTATTGGGCTTTGTTGCCTTATTTGGTGAGCATGGGGTTTGTCCATGCCACATGTTTGACTTTGGTCTTTTCGGTTAATGTTGTAATTAAAGTATCAGGATTTTGACCCAGGCTACTGGTGTAGACCTGTGGCTTTAGATACTCACCTATTATTTATATATGAGGTATTCCAGTTAGATGTCTTGCAATTTACATACAGGCAGTATTTTTATGAAAATGATTAAGTAATCAAGTTGGTTAAGTTAATGACGTCATAATTGAACTAAAGAAAAAGTTATTCCGCATTTTAATTAAGCGTGGCTTAATACGATAGTGTGTTAACAATCCGGGTTAACACGGGCTGTTACACTATATGTTGACGACATACTTATTGTAGGGAAAGACAAATCGATGATAGCCGCCCTGAAGAAGGCATTAAGCTCGTCCTTCGCAATGAAGGACCTCGTCCCTGTAAAGCCGATACTCGGAATCAAGATTATCCGAGATAGACAAAACAAGCTACTATGGCTAAGTCAAGAGAAGTATATTGAGAAGATATTGAAGAGATTCAACATGGACAAAGCCAAAATAATGAGCACCCCTTAGCTGGACACATAAAGCTGAACCAAAAGAAATGTCCGAGATCTGATGAAGACAAAGATGAGATGATGAAGGTCCCGTACCAATCCGCCGTTGGAAGCTTGATGTATGCAATGGTTTGCACTAGGCCCAACTTAGCGTATGCTGTTGGAATTGTAAGCTGGTATTTGTCAAACCCCGGCAAAGAGCAATGGGAAGCAGTGAAGTGGATATTCAAGTACCTCCGAAGTACGACCAATTTATGCCTCCGATTTTGAGAAGGCAAAGCCGAGTTGTAAGGCTACTCGGATTCTGATTTAGGGGGAGATTTCGACTCGAGGAAGTCGATGACGGGATACATGATGAGATTTGCCGGAGGAGCTGTCTCTTGGCAATCAAGACTTCAGAAATATGTTGCACTATCAACAACTGAGGCTGAGTACATTACCGCGACTGAGGCAAGCAAAGAGATGCTGTGGACGAAGAAGTTCCGCATGGAACTCGGCCATGAACAAGACACGTACGAGCTGGGTTGTGACAATCAAAGCGCAATCCATCTTGCGAAAAATTCGACCTATCACTCCCGCACTAAGCACATAGATGTGAGGTATCACTGGATCTGATATGTGGTGGAAGGCGGAGAGCTCGAACTTGTCAAAGTGCACACTGACTAAAATTGGTCCGACATAATGACGAAGCCGGTTTCAGCAAGAAAATTTGAAGACTGCTGTGAAGGAGCCGGACTGATGCTGAAGCTGACGCATTGAAGTCGGAAGGGGAGATTTGTTGGGCTTCCTCCTTCAATGTTAAGCCCAAGTCCATTTGAGGGGTTTCCTAAAAACCCTAAACCTAATTTCCACCTCCTCTATATATATTCATTAGTTGTGTGTGGAGGCTAGATTAGATGAGAGAATCTTATTTAACAGATATTTGAGAGAAAAATTATTTGAGCAAAGCTTTACGCTTTGTATTTGAGATCTCTGGGGAGAGTTTGAGAGAAACATCTCTAGGGTAATTTGATTATCACCTTTGTTGGAGAGGTTGATTTAACCACCACATTGGTGAACCTTGATTCTTTGTAACCATTATTTTCATAGTGGATTTTTGATCTGGACTAGGTCCCGTGATTTGTTACTTCTTCATTTGAGAAGGTTTTCTTACGTTAAAATCTAGTTGTGTTCTTTTTCTCTCTTACTGCTCTTTGAGTTTTTGATTTGTCCGCTGCGCTGCCCGACCTGGTGAAAGTTCAGGCCGAGGTACTACCGAGATCTGAGATCCATATCTTGTTGATTGACTTCCGCACAAAGGCCCCTGAGCTGATCTGATGGAACCGAGTTCCCAACACGAGGGACACAGCTTTCTAACAGACAAAATGGGTTCCACATGGTACTGTAACCATCACCTAATCTTTGCCTACTAGGCAATTTGATCCATAATCTATAAAATACAATATCAGTATCTATATATAGGCCAGTTAATTCCTTCAACGGGGCTTCCAGAATGTAGCAAAAGTCATAATTAAAAAAAAATAAAATTGAACATTGTGAATAGAAAGAATAGCTATTAAGCTATTAGGGGGTGTTTGTTTGGAGGTTTTTGAGGAAATTGATAGACAAATGTGAAGTGGGGAAATTGGGTGCCCATATTTAGTTGAGAGAGGTTCATATTTTATCTACTTAAATTCCTTTGCTAGCAAACTAGTTTGTCTATGATTTTGAAGCCAGATAGCCGGCCAAAAAAACCCTTTGCTGAGGAGGTATTTTTGGTTATCTATGTATTTGGTCATATTATGTTATAATATTTTGACAAGCGTACCCTCTGTTTGGACATACCTTGCGATGATGCTTGAGAGAAAGAAACGGGCATGAGGGTTGCGGATCCATAGCAACCTTCAGTGGAGCTACTTCCACAAACTAATGGGTTCTCCACAACACTACAAAGTAAAAGTGAATCAAGGCAAAAGCACAATTGAAACAGAGAGTAAACTTTAAAATAATAGAACACTATCTTGTGCACAAACAGAGATAGAATCAAAGAGACACTAATGGGTTCCCCGCTTCTGATGGTTGCTCACCGGAAAAACTCGACACACCAATTTCAAAGATAGACTTTGTCCTTTTTTTTAACATATGGACGTTGGCAACACACACGATTTGCTAATAAATGTTGGGAAATGATAACCCTCTTTTACTGATAAAGGGCAACAAGGCTGTTTCGTCATTTTTTAAAAACAAGGATATTTTTGTAATATCACATTTTTTCCCATCTATATTTTACCAAAAGCCAAACATAGATTTTACAAAAGTTACATAATTTTTCCAGTAAATTTTTTTTCTACCAAACTCACTTCCCAACCATTTCCCTACTAATCACATTTCCCTATGATTCATACAAATTTCTCTTCAACCAAACGCCCCTTAGAGTTAGCCTGGTGGTGAGAAGTGTGAATAGTTATGTAATGAATTGTGTGTTTAATTTCTCAAATGTATCCAAAAAAAGACAAAAAAGAATGAGGATAGTTATATTTATAAACTTTTTGTTCACAAACTATAGTATGTATTCCTGAAAATATATTTAATAATGTATTTCCAGAAATACATAGTATAATTTGTAAAAATTTGTAAATGGAAAATTCTCCAAAAAGAATAGCTATTGAAAGGGAAATAGATCCCCTTATATTGAAATCTCACATGCATTATTATTATATTAGTTGAGTTTCCAACTAAACAACGAAGAAATTAAAAATAAATGTAACCCCTCTCACTTAAGCTAAAGTAACTGACTCAAAGTTTTGGATTTAAGCTTAAACTCAATTATATACAAACAATAACAACTTCCAATTGATACAATAAATATTTTGTTAAGAACGAGCAACCCCCCATTACCCAATTTGGCAATTCAGTTTTAAAATATATGGCCTGTAAACTTGGCCGCATATTTGTGTTTATTGACACACTTGCATTTTTTAACCCAAAAAATAAAAATAAACTAATGTACTTGCTTTTGCATTCACTAGTTTCATTTGTATACACGCACACTGAAGCAACCAAGAGAGCATAAATCATTGACCAATGATATAAAAGGACGGACAGACAGCCAGCCAGCAGATTCTAAAATTTCTGCAGTTGTCTTTGTACAGTGACCCTTCTTCCACTTGTGCACTTGAGGACAACGTAGATGAGGGTATACCGCACTCTTCTGTTCTTCATATATATCCTTTCATTAATTTGCATAATTTAATCCAATACTTAACCGAATGTTTTGGTATTTAAAATCGGAATTTTACCTAAAATTGGAAGGAAGATAAAGAATTATAAAACGTAAAATCCTAACGTAAAAGAAATCATAAAAAATCGTCAAATCGTAAAAGCGTTTGAAATTTTCATGAAATCATTTTGGTTGAAAAAAATCATAAAATCGCAGATTTAAATCGGAATTTTAACTACCATGGTTTTCCTCCGCGAAGGTAAATATTATGAGATTATATACTAAAACCGGCCTTTGAAAATATTATCATGGAAAATCAGAATCGAACTGGCAGGATAACATTCCCTTCTTCCATTTTTATTATCTTCTTTAAATACTTTTATGAGTTTTTAACCAAATTACAATAATGTATATGAGTTTAGTGTTTTTCAGGATATTATCTCCTACATCCTAAAATAATATCATTTTGAGGTTTAGGGGAAAAAGTAAGCTATTTTAAGAAAATTCATATTAAAAGAAAAAAGTAAAATTTCCATAACATTCTTAATTTTTTTTTCCAAATCCCATAATGATATTATTTTAGTATTATATGAGATAATTTTATCTTTTATGACAAGATAAACACTTTTAATTTATCTCCATCAACCTAAAATGACGTTATTTTAAATTTGAAAAAAATAGAGTATTTAATAAAATTCATAATACAATAATAAAGTAAAATTTATAAAATATCCTAAATTTTGTTTCTACAACTTAAAATGATGTCATTTTAGGGTTTGTGATAGGAGAAACACTTTTCCCATAGGATTTAATGTTTTTTTAGTAATTAAAAACAAATTGATCTCC
Organism: Gastrolobium villosum; assembly: GCA_032173675.1. Classification (NCBI taxonomy): domain Eukaryota; kingdom Viridiplantae; phylum Streptophyta; class Magnoliopsida; order Fabales; family Fabaceae; genus Gastrolobium; species Gastrolobium villosum. The sequence goes on along the minus strand of JAVKPL010011455.1, from coordinate 14,793 downwards.
TATTATTCCGTTGTTTTAGGATTAATTACGAGAAAAAATATTATAATAATAAAAAATAATAAAGTCACAGAATAAATTAGAATTACAAAATTGAAATGAACAACCATTGCATTAAATCGGTTTAAACTTTTTTTTTTTTTTGAATTTTAGCCAATTTAAGATCAAGAAAATAAAAAAATGAACATTATTTTTTGAGCTGACATCTGTGACAAATAATTTAGCTTTATGGTTAACGTGTTTTTTTCTCCATATATAAAATTTATCATCATTATATTTATCTTGGACTCATATTGAATTTTATTAAAAAAAAAAAACTTGATAGATTCGTATTTATTCTAAGGGTAAAGTGTGTATCATTTTAAAGAATATAAAATTGTGTTATTTTAAGAGAGAGAAAGAGATAGATAAAGGAGGAGAGAGAGTTGACAAAAAAATAAAGATGGGATCCCACTTCTTTATGAGAGTAAAATGATTAAGTTGTGTTATTTAAAAGAATAAACACTTTTCCCATCTTCTAATAGTTTTGTTTGCATCTAACACATACACTATATCATTATTTCTCCAATCAACATGATACATTGCATTAATTAAGAAAGCGAATGCGAATCAAATGTCGAAGTTTATAAAGATAGAGGTTTAACTCATTAGTTATTGTACTTGTATTTGTATGGAACTGACGGCACTAAAACTGAGTGGAAGAGTAATGTTACTGTCACGTACCAACTATCACATATGGTAAGTTTTTTATTGGTTTGTTAGGTATTTTTTCCCTCACACTCTTCTTCGCAAAACAATTCAATCTTTAAAGTATCGGGCTTGTCTTGTCGTGTTGAGTTTGTTGTTAACTTTATGTAGGTATATTCCTCCTTAGTGGAACTATTTAGTTTTAATTACAGGTATATTTTAAAATAAAGAAGTACTCTTTTGACTGTGATTAGTTTAGGTTTACCTGGGAATTATGTGTTATTGGATAAAAGAATAAAATAAATAAGGACTCTTTTAAATTTGAATTATGTATAATTGGATAAAAGAATAAAATAAGCAAATCTCAGCCAAAGATCTTGTAATTTAATCGGCAAAGCTTTTAGGATATAAATATGATGTTGATGACTTAACAAAAAAAATTATGATGTTGATGTTAGAGGTTCCAATCCTTCACCTGGTCACCTTTTCTTCAACTCACATGCTTCAATCAAAATAGAAGAGCAAATCAAATACTCAATCACCATGCCATGTGAGCTGTACACATTGTTGTCAAAAATTAGTTTAAAATTTTTTACGTTTTTACTGGGCTGGTGGGTGTTAAGACGTAAGTAAAAAATTTTCTTGGTAAAAACGCCGCTTAAAAACATAAAAACGTCAGTTTTTACCGTTTGTATTGTTTTTACTCAAAATTAAAAAAATAAAATAAAAAATTAAAAAAGAAATAAATAAAAACCCAATTTTTTCGTTTTCTACAAATCATTTGCACAATATCTTGATATCTTTTTATTTGGATATATGTCTTTTATAATTATGTCTTATAAAGCTGCAATTCTATTATATGTTATGCTATGAGAATCGTTTTGTGTTTTTGGATCATTCTGTGCTTTGAAAGAAGTGGAATTATATCATGATGAGCGATGATCTAAAATCTGCAGAGTGTATGAAGCAGTTAGAGCATACTGGTTATCTATTACTTGTTAGTTATCGCTGTTTATAATTTTGATACTTAGTTATCAAAAATAATTTTCCTTTTTAGATAGATAAGTGGCTCAATACATATGTTCATTATGTGATTTTTTTTTATGTGCATATATATAATTTTGTATCTTGACATTAAGTAGTAGAAAGTAGAAACTTTACGTTTCGTGTCGTTTTTACGTTTTACATTTCTATCACCTCTTTCTGTTTCTACTTAAAAACTCAAGTTTGACAACATTAGTCGTACAACAAAATAAGTGGTAATTTCAGTACTAGATAATTGGGTTTAATATCTTTAATATTGTAGGAGATAATTTCATCTCCGACTTATATATAAAAGTATATAGGGCTTATATTTTTTTTCTTCCTCTTTTCTCTTCATATTACTCCACATATTTTTATATATGTATAGAAAATAATTTTTATCTCCTATAATATGAGAAACAACAAACCCTACATAATTATATATTATCTAGATATATTCTACCTGCTGTACTAATGTTATTCATTTGATGTAACATGAATACAAAGACATACAAATAAAAGATAATTGCTTAAAAGTGATAACGTTGTCTATGGGACCACTTGAAAGGATCGTAAACGAAATCAGTTAATGGAGTGTGACTGGTATTTAAAACTTCCACAGTTTCAATCCTTGAATACTTTTGTGTCATCGTGTATTCGTGTTAGTTGCGTTTAAAAAATAAAGTCATGGATATTTTTTTTTTGGTGAAATCTTTTTTTTTTTTTTTGGTGAAAGTCATGGATATTTAATCCAAAAGAAAAATAACAGGTTTGATAGCGACAGTTCATGTATTTTTGTTTAAAATTGAAAAAAAAGATAGGAAGAGAAGAGGTAAACAATTCAGCCACTCTCTATTTTTGAAAAAGAGAGAGAAAGTTAATCTATTTTAAATTCAGGACACGTTATAAATTTCATCGAAAGCTTTAGTGACAGTTATAAATAACTTAGATATCGCAGATACATTTTCAAAAAATAAAAAGTAAATCAATCTTATAGTTGATCAAGGATATTGAAAACAAAATCATGTAAAGCCTGTATATCATAAGAACAATATATTTTCTTCCAACTCATTATCTCTATAATTTAATAGAAAAAAGTGTTTAATCTTTTAATACACTTACCAATTGTGCTTAAAAGCTAATAAATATGTGCTGGGGCAATGCTTTTCTCATGTTACATGAGTTAGTATTATCTTATGTAGAGACATAATTAATTGAGTTCCATAATTAGAAGAAAAGAAAAAAAAAAATACTGGTTCGAATTTCAATGAATATGTAAAATGAGATAAGATTTCTCATATAATATGTTAAAAGTAATTTGTTTTATAGGTTCAACGGTGGCGGTTCATCAACTCAGCCCAACATTTAAGTAACTTATCCTTATTCCAGGGATTTTCATTCATCGACTCGATTCAGGTTAGTCGCCAGCCGTCGGATCGCGACGAGGTTTAATTGGGGGGAAATTCAATTCAATAATTGATTTTTGCATCTTTGAGTTGAAATTGAACGAAAATGACAGGTTAAGTTGATGATCCCGTATAACCAATTAAAACGGTGATCATATATAATAAATTATAATGTATTAATGCCCACCAAAACTGGAATGTTTGTGCTGCTTTTCACCTAAATCTTATTAATTTATGAAATTAACGAGATAGAATTATCTTCTGCAATTTCAAAATACCGTTATTTTTGAAAATTTAATATTAAAAATAAATTGTATTTTAATAAAATTCATGATATAAGAGAAAAGAAAAACTTTCAAAATATCTTTTATTTTTAATCCTGAACCCCAAAGCTATGTTGTTTTGGATTTACAGGAGATAATTTTATCTTTTGTCACATGAAAAGTATTTCCCCCTCAATTTATATGTGTTATTATTAATATTATTGTTGTTATTTTTATTTGTTTTTCACTTAAGTATTATTAAAGACATTTCTCACCATATACATTCTTTTGATTTTTTTTGGTTGTTTTTTTAATTTTATTAGATTGACTAAAATAATTATGGTTGATTAGTTTTTTTATGAAACTACAAATAAGATTCACTCCTATCTCATCTCATTTCCGCCACCCCCTTGGTCCAATAAGCTGGTTGGAAAAAAAAAAGTAGAGAGGAGATGCATAAAAGAATGGGAGGAAAAGGCTGCAACTGCAAGATAGTGAACTTTATATCATATACAAGGTGTGACTACGGAGGCTAATAATTTAAGGAAAAACATCTTCTCATGTTACATGAGAATTCAACTCTTATAAGTGATTTTTCGATTTGCGTGTAAAACTTTTATTTTCTTTTTCTTTTTTTTAAAATATGTGACCACCACTAGTTGAGTCACAACATGAGAATTGAATTTTCATGCAATATGAGAAATTAAATCTCATAATTTAAAAGTTTATATCACATTGGGCTGCCCATGTTTCCACTATCAATTTGATCATATTTTCATTATTTCCACGTTTAAAAAAAGAAGAAGAAGACCAAATGGTAAAATAATTAACTTACCACTCTTTTTAAATCATCATTTAATTCTTTGAAAATTCAGCAAGAAAGCTCGAGAGTTAAACAATATAAAAGATGTTTATCAAAAAAAAAAAAAAAAAAGACACAATATAAAAGGTGCATTTAGGTGTTTAAATGTCGAATTGTATAAAAATGTGAAGGCAATGTGAAGCGTGTTCCGTTGATCAAAAAACCGGATTATCCTTATGTTCTTAGACTCCTAGTATGATTTACCTTACAGAATTCCAGTTCCTTATGAGTTAATATAAATCAAAGTGGGTATGTGTCCAAATTAGTTTGTTAAATGTCTAGCAAGTGCTTAAGTTAATTAAATACAAAAACAAAGTTTATGGGGATCTAGTTTCATGAAGTTTAGGGCCTGACTTTAGAATGGAAACGAGTTTTAGGAACTTCACTCCAAGATTTTGTAACTTTTTAAATTTCTGTTTTGCTTAATGGACAGTTAATTTAGAAAATTAGTATCTCGTTAACCACTTATTCAAAAACCAAAAAAGAGATATGTTGGAAAGCTCTACATATCTAGTTTATTTCAAAATTTCATAATTTTTGGATGACTAAATGTTCCTAATCCTAGTATTAGTGTATGTTTGGATCCTTTTTTTTGTTTTAACTTCTCTTCTTATAAATAGAAGTTAAGCCAAATAAATTTTTACAAAAACTCTTATAATAAAAAGAATATTTTTTTTATAATGAAGAAAAAATCAAAAGTCAAAAGCTCTTAGAAGGAGATCTTTTAAGTTCTTATCAGCTTTTACAATTTTTTACTAATAAAGTCCTCACATCGGATAGGAGGGTTTGAACCCACACCCTTGTGGGGATATGGACCAAACTTTTATAGCCGCGTCCTGAAGGTGGTAGCCTAGATGTCGCGTCCAACCAAGCCTGGACCACTACAAAATCTCCCCCTTCCCCGACAGCTTCTCCCATTGTCTTCAAATGTGAATGTTGTCGGCGAGGATCCTTTAACGTGACCGGTGCTTGCGTGTGGGGCTTCTGGTTTGCCATTCTCCCAAGCTGCATCATTTTCAAGTGAGTATTATGTAAAACTATTTGTCTCATGTGTGATATTATCTGTCAGTTGGTTTAATTAATAAAAAGGGCATTATGGTAATTTGACTATGAAGGGAAGTTATTAAAAACATAACTGTTGATAGGTGCAGTTCTATAAGAGTCATGTGGTCAGTTTTCTAATAAGTGTCTCTGATAGAAAATAAGCTCCATCTGGGTCTGCCTATAAAAGTTGTATCCAATCTTTATCAAAGAAGATACAAGAACAGTGAAGGGTTAAGACTCTGAGAAAGGATTCCACCATCAAAGTTCTTCCGCAATTATTGTATGTTTATGTGAAACTCATAAATTCTGAAAATCCTCTGTCATATTCTTGAATGATTACTGTTGAACATGAACGAATGAATTACTAATGAAAATACTTACATATTATTTAGGGTTTGTATGTTTTAAATGTCTTACATTTATAATATAAAAGTCATAGGGTTTAGCACTGTAATTCTATAATATGCTATAAAAGCCATGTCTTACAATTATAGTATAAAAGTCATAGGGTTTAGTACTGTAATTTTATAATCTGCTATAAAAGCCATGTCTTAAAATTATATTATTAAAATATTAGGTTTGTCACATGATATGGATGCATAATTGTATTATTAGGTTTTTTAAAGTTTTTTTCTTTTATGTCTAAAAATGTTAGAATCAGTGTTTTAAAATCTCACCCCACCTCCGGGTAAGGGTTGGGGGTCACAAGTTGGACCCTATATGCACATCGTCCCTTCCGACCCTCAAAACCCGGCCGCATTTCAGTGACTCCCGGGTTAGAGGGGTCAAAGGGGATCATTGCATTTTTTTAATAAAAAAAAATTCCATGAAACAACGTCATTTTATTAAAAATAAAATAAAATAAAAATGCTTACAAATTTAAATCTAATCATTCTCTTCTCTCCCAGCGACCTAGATGTCTTCAATCTTCACCTCATTGCCGTGAATCTTCTAGAAAAGAAAAGAATTTTACCCATTCAAATTTTTCTTTGTCAGTGACCTCCTCAAAAGAGGCAGAACCGGATCAGCATAGTGACCCCATTAGAATACGAGTTTTGTACTTTAGTATCTTGATACTTTAATTAGGTTGTGTAATATTGACTTGTGGTTGTAATTGGTGAATTATGTTAGTATATTTTGAATCTTTGATAATTGGTGGTTTATTTTTTAATATTTTTATATAAGATATATATTTATAATTTTTTAATATATAAAATCGGGTCAGTGTAGTGACCCCCTGACCCCCGGTTGAACCCGTGACTCCGTAACCCCTGACCTAGGCCGAGTCGATGGCGGGCCGGGTTTTTAAACACTGGTTAGAATAGTGAATACTGACATGTGATACATACAATACCGCGTCCTTTGTATATTGTTTTGCATGGGACGCGGCTCAATGAGTAACGTGTCCCAGCCCAATGATTGACCTACGTGGACCATTGCACATGACATAGTACCCATGGTGTCATGTCTTACCATGTCCTCCTACCTAACGCGTCGATATGCATTATTTAGATAAAATATTTGACCAAAAAATTATTCCAGTTAAATATTATAAATATTACATTACATGGTCAAAAGTCCCAGTTATTGCAATTAAAGGAGTTCTTCATTTTGATATCATTTCTCTCAATTATCATATTATTTAAAAATATGAAGATTATACGCACAAGATAGAACTGTAAGTACAATTTTTTTTATTCTTTAAAAATTTAAAAATATAAAGGGGGATTACTCATTTTAAGATTCAAAAGATAACTAAAAAAATTATAAATATAAAAATACTTCTTACTTTCAATTGCTAAACACTTTTCAACTTTTTTTTTTTTTTTTGGTGAAAAACTTTTCAACTTTTCATTGTGTACTTATATTGTGAAAAATGCTTGTAACACACTATTTAAGACACTTTATTTAACACATTCTTCATGATTCTCTGATACCCATATAAAGTTCATCCAATAATAGAAAATATGCCCAAAAAATATATTTAAAAATATATTCATGTATATATTTACTACGAATTTATCATTTAATCATTATTTAAAAATTTAAGCTGTTGGATGTGGGTTAGTGATAAAGAGTTTAAATAATTTACATAAAGTTATATGTTCGAATCTTAATGTCATTATTTTATAAAAAATCTAAAAATATATAATGTAAATAGCAGTTTTACTTTGCAAAATAAAATACACTTGGTATGCCCCTATGCCCCTTTTTTATATCCAAATGAAGAAAAATAAAGAAATTTGTATGAATAAATTTAACAAAGTAGTAAATTAACAAATAGATAACAAAATGAATAATAATCGTAACTATATAATATAATCCAAAAACTTATAAAATAAACAATAGCAATAACTGTTATTAGCCAACAACCTATTAGGGTGTAAACAGATAAAGTGATTTATTAGGAGTTGAACTAATATGTTTAGGGAAATGAAATAGACTTAAACTAAAAAGAAATAAGCGAAATGCTAACTTTTAAGGGTCTGATTTATAAGTTATTTTAAATAAAATAAATATAAAATAACATCATTTTAATTAATTTTTACTGGGCCTAGAAAGCCTCAAGAGATGAAAAAATGGGATTTATTTGTCCCCCGCCCGCTACCAACTCAGCAAAAATGGAACAACGCAGGTTGAATTGCTATTTACAAGTGGATTGGAAATATTAACCTATCTCATTTTAAAGTGGATTGACTTTTTTTTATATATATATTCTTTTCAATGAATCATTCTATATTTACAAAAAAACAAAGAAGTTATATTGGGATCACAGTGTCATGTAATGACTTACACGATTAAGTGAGAAATGTGATCAGTTTGACCTTCAATTGTAATGACAGTTAATTGATCATTAGAGACAGATATACATGTTACAATTTTGCAACAAAATTAAGCATATACAAATATAAAGTCAAATGTGCCATATATATGACACTAAAGTCATGAATATGTTGGTAAAAAAATAATTTGATGTAATGAAGATGATAAGTTGAATTGAAAAAAAAAAAAAAAAAGAATTACTCATGTCTTGACTTATCCCACATCGCCTTTAACTCGCTTTAATCTGCTTAAATAAAATGTAGATTGTGTTGTGTGGCGGGTTTGGTGAGTTCACCTAAGGTTCAACTATAAGCTTAATAGGTGAACAAGCAATGTCATGCTTTTTATTTTTAAAAAATAAGCTAAGCCAAACCTATAATATAATTTACATCAAATTAGTAGCCCAAATTAGTCTCCAAATATTCTACATTTATTTGACTTATTTAGACTAAAGTCTAATAGACTATCATAACCTATTTGTATCCTGCGGGTTTGGTGAGTTGACCTAATCGTCTTTACGTTTTTATGTTGTTAAATTTATTATTTTTATTAAGGGTAAAGTCTGTATCATTTTAAAGAATGTAAAATTGTGTCATTTTAAGAGAGAGAAAGAGATAGATAAAGAAGGAGAGAGTTGACAAAAAAATAAAGTTGTGGGTCCCATCTCTTTGTGAGAGTGAAATGATATAAATTATGTCATTTAAAAGGATAAACAATTTTCCTTTTTATTAAATATCATATATCACATTGAATTAATTGATATGTAAAATGAAAAATAAGAATTAAATAAGGGTGCCTAATAAATAGAGTACTTGATAGAGAAATATAATATAAAATATAAATTTATTAATATACTTTCACCTAATCACTTAAGTTTTTTGGTTGAAATAATTTTTTATATAATATTAGAGCTTCCATGATAAAAGAAATCACGAGTTTCATCCTAATCAATTCTAATGACAATCCTATCACTTTATAGGAAGAATAACTAAAGTCACTATTAAACAAATTGAATGAAACATATACTCCTATTTAGAGAGGTCGAACAACATATATGTATAAGAATTTGTCGAATTCTCATTGCAATATGATCGATCTGGGTGGATTGGGATTCTCTAATTGAAAGTTATATTTGTAGATAGAAGATATGTTTTAATGATAACAAAGTGATAACAACAGAAGGAGAATAACCTTCATCAAGAGCAAAAAATATCAACAATGTGTGAAGATTAAAGATTTATATTGGAGCTATACAAGAAGAATGATGAGTCAACAAAGTAGCAAGAGCATGGATGAACCATGATGAAAGCTATTAATGAATCAATAGCAACAAGGAATAATTAGAAAAGCAACACCAAGTTTAAAGGAAGCAAATCATGGACAACTTTTAAGATAAGCTCAATATCACAACCATGATGAAAAAGGATCAAAACAACAAAGTGCCAAGTATTGATATATCCAACAAGTCAAAGCATCAAACTCAAGTAAATAATCAAGATCCAAGATACAATACATGAAGCTAAGTCCAAAATATTATTTAAAACTATATCTCTAGGACTTAGTCTCATATGTAATATATGTTGAATTGCATTGCATGAGCTCAAAGTATTTTTCAAATTTTACTTATTTTCATACATTCATTGTCCATGGCTTTAAATACTTGAATGAAACTTGAAAGACCCATGGAAAAGGTACTTGACATGTTTTATAACTTCAAAACATATTTTTCAAGTCAAGATCTTTCATAAGAAGTGGTTGGAAGTAAGTTGAAATGCATTTAAACTCAAATTTGCTACATAATTGGTGTTGTCATGAAAGTATTCGAATACTTTATTGACTGTAGTCAAATACTTCACTAGAGAAAAAAATATTCAATTACTTAATGAAGTAATCAATTACTTCACGAAAAGTAATCGATTACTTACTATCCAATAGGCATTCTAATAGTTAGTTTTGGTCCAAAACTTATATACACACATTGATTACTTCTCCAACCAAGTTTGGACACAATTGAATCATTATTTGAGCTTTTCTTAATAGATTTCATTGATTATACACTTGAATAACACATATTTGATCCTTTGAGCTTATCTTGTCATAAATCATATACCCTTTGTTTTTCAATTTGTATTATGTACACTTGGAGAGTGTTTATTAAATTCCAAACACATTCGTTATTGTATTCTTGAGTTAAAGGGCAGGGAGACCTTTAGTAATTGAGAGATAGCCCATCACCTAAGAAAGTTTGGAAAGAGTTGTGAAGATCGCAAGTACTCAAAAACTTGGTGGTTGTAACGGTTTGTTAAGCACTCACTGAAGCTTGGTGGTATAGTGGAAAACTATTGAGTGATTTCAATATGGACGTAGGTCACAATTAGTAGTGACCGAATCAGGATAAGTTGAGTTTGTATTTCTCTCAACCCTCACATTTTATTTTAGCACTTTAATTTCTACTTAAATATATTGTATTTGTTAAAATAGGTTCTATAATTGTGATACATAATATGTTATATATTGATTAATTTTTCATATATCAAAATTTACTTAAAATGATATTTTAAAAACAAGAAGGTGGCTTTTAAAAAAAATATTTTTCACTCATCTTGAGTATGAAAACCACGTTCCTAATAGCATGTTGGATCAGTATACTTGAGATGGTCTATGGAAGAGATATCACAAGGGTAACAAATCATTGTGCACAATAATGAGGCCATATAACTGAAGACATTGGATGCATGTATAATGACAACTAAGAGAGATGCATGTATAATGACAACTAAGAGAGTAGAAAATTTAATGCGTGTACGTAATAAGCTTAACCCTTTATTTATAGAAAGAGTTAGTACTTTGTTACAAATCAGATGTTAAGGGACATTCAGTTATTCTGAAGGTTGTTGTCTAATTATCGTTTTATTTACTAGAAAATAACAAGCAATAAAAATAAGACTAGAAAAAAATATTTTCTTTTTAATTTTGTGTAAACTAATAAAATGGCTAATAATCTCTCTTTTAAAGTAATAGTCATTTTGTTAGTTTAAAGTAAACTAACTAAAGTGAGATATTCTTATTACTAGAAAAGTTTACTACCAACTCACTACCTCCATAATTATCATTGGATCAATATTTTCTCTTTCCTCAAAAACTTTTCAACATTCTCTCTCTTTGATCCAATGGTAATTGTGAAGGTAGTGAGTTGGTAGTGGATCTTTTTGGTAGTTAGAATATCTCCCGTCAACTAATAAAATGACTATTACTTTTTTTTTTGGTTACATAATGACTATTACTTTAAAGAGGGAAGATATTGTTACCACCAAATTTTTCTACTAGTAACTTATTACATATCTAATCACCATTGAATCATATAGAGAGAATGCTAAAAAGTTTTTGAAAAAAGAGAAAATGTTAATCCAATGGTGATTAGATAGGTAGTGAGTTGGTAGTAGAAAATTTTGATAATAAGAATATCCCCATCTACTTTAAAATGCAATAAATATTCTAATTATTAATATTATTTGGTATGAAAGTAAATAACAATTTTTTTGAGTGACGCAATCTTATATATTCTTACACAAACTACTAAATACATTTTTTTAAATGACCCAAAATATTTTATTATAATTAAATTTTTTTAACATGCAACTATCCTTTTCCAAAACGGTGTTGTTTACTTGTGTCCAAAATTTGTTGATGCTTTTTCTGTGACAGTGTGACACTATCACTCCTGATTTACGATTAAGTTCATGGTACGACCAACTTACCACTAACATTACCCTTTCGATTTCCACTTGAATCCTCATTCAAAGATTTTATATAAACTATTTCTCATCGCATGTCAACACTCTCACACAAAAATCCTCTCTGTGCAGCGTTTGTTTGTTCTTCTAACTTCTCTCAGATACTGTCTTGTTTTCCCAACCTCGAAATTCGTTAGTTCTTCTCTTTGTTGTGTTGGCCTTGTGGGTTTTTCTCAATCTTGTCTACCGTAGTGTTCACTACTTGTGTATCTCACTTAAATGTAACTGCAATCTCCTCTACTTCTTCTTTGGTTTGCTTGCATCTGCTCTTGTTCCTTTATTACATAGCTCCTTGCAGAAAAATGTAATTTTGATTTTAGATTAAGTTACCCTTTTGAATTCCTATTAATGCCCAAATCCTCAAAAGTGTTCTGAACCAGTCCATTCATGGTTTCAGTCATGGAATCTCGTTAATCTTGGCCAGATATCCATCTGGGTCTAGTTGATGAACATAATTCTCAGTGCTTCTAAATTGTAGAAAATGCAGGTTGTGATGATGGGTTTTCGTTAATTGTGTTGGAGAACTGATATTTAATTAACCTCAGTTTGAGTGTGTGAAGTGTACCATGTAACTGGAATGTTACCAATCTGCTTCTATTGGGTTGTTTCTGGGAGTGAGTTTGGTCTCTCTGGATGGCATATGAAGGGCTTCTTCGGAATCCAGGGAAAGTGGTGGTTTTGGATCTAGGATTTGTCATGGCTGAACGCTAGTCTTCATTTTCAGCTCTGTGGAGAGTGTCTACTCTTCTTGTTAAGAGTTAAGTGAAAAAGAAAAGAAAAAACCAACTCTGATACTCTCTTGAGTTTCGTTTGGATATGTAATCCAAGTGCTTTTTGTTCAACTACTGACTCATTCTTTTGTGGTTCATAACAATATATTCAAAAACTCTTCATATATTCTTTGAAATGTAAATTCTTCAACTGGATTCATTTATTCATTTTCTTCATCAAGGGCTTGATGCCCTCAACAATAAAAAAAAATGAGCATACCTTATTCCTTCTTTCCATTTTAGGATGATATGTAGGATTCTGCTCTCCCTGCCCGGAGTTGTATTGATGTTTTCATATATGCAGCTTTAGTCACTATTTTACCTCTAGAGCTCCCCTTGAAGTGAGTCAGCATATTCTAATTACATATTTTTCTTTTTCTATAAACCAAAACTAAAGATCAAAATTAATTCCTTGATATTCCAAGACTTTCATGGAAGAAACATTTGTTCCCTTCCGTGGGATTAAGAATGACCTCAAAGCCAGAATTATGTGCTACAAACAAGATTGGACCAGTGGATTCCAAGCTGGTGTCAGGTTTGTGATAAAATTATGCTGATTCTGATATTACAATTATAATCTGATTGGCTTCCTCAAGTTTTTAACCAAAAGTCCTTCCTCTTATCTCTCCTTACATTTAATCATACCTATTGCATACAAAGTTATAGATTTCCTTTTGAAACGCCAGCAAGAAAATTTGTCAGGGATTTAATTTTGATGTTGTTTTATATAGGATCCTTGCCCCAACTACATACATATTTTTTGCTTCAGCAATTCCTGTTATATCTTTTGGAGAGCAACTGGAGAGAGACACTGGTACAAGAATACTTTTCAGGTTCAGTCTCCTTTGGTATTTTAGTCATTGATTGCTCAGAAATGCTTCTTTGGTTATATTATACAGATGGAACTCTCACTGCTGTGCAGACTCTTGCATCAACCGCGCTCTGTGGTATTATCCACTCAATCATTGGAGGGCAGCCTCTCCTCATACTAGGTGTAGCTGAGCCAACAGTTCTTATGTATACATTCATGTATAACTTTGCAAAGGATCGAAAGGATTTGGGACACAAACTTTTCCTGCCCTGGGCTGGATGGTATCTTTCGAGCTCCTTGAGTGGTTTAAATTGTAAAAAAGGAATTACTGATGAACTGAAGTAACTTTCTCAATTTTTTTTATTTTAAATAATTTTTTAGGGTGTGTGTTTGGACTTCCCTGTTGCTCTTCTTGCTGGCAATTCTTGGTGCATGCTCCATAATCAACAGATTCACACGCCTTGCTGGTGAACTATTTGGTCTGCTAATTGCAATGCTCTTTATGCAGCAGGCTATAAAGGTGAGTATGCATCAACCATGACCATTTTTCTTTAGTAATCTGCAACTTGTATATGTGGCTACCAAATAGGAACCTTCCATTCACTATTACCTAAAATGAAACATGTTTAATAATAAGGTTAATAATCTCCATTTTAAAGGGACTTGTGGAAGAGTTTGGTGTACCCAATAGCCAGAGAGAAGGTACCAATCAGATTGCACTCCAATCCTCTTGGCTGTTTGGCAATGGAATGTTTGCTTTGGTTTTGTCATTTGGCCTTCTTTATACCGGTCTTCGAAGCCGCAAGGCTAGATCCTGGCGTTATGGGACAGGTATTGTTTATACTTCTGAATCATGATAAAAAAATTCATTGGGGAATTTGACTTGCTTCATAAGATAGACTTCAAGTTTGAGACGACATTAGACAAACCAATTTCATGTCCTCTGGTGCAAGTTCTTCAGTCTGTTTCCATTTTTTCCCCAGTAATCTAATATTGCCCTTAATGCTTTCTTCTGGTTTGTTTTTGCAGTAAAATTGCTTGTCTTATCAACATTTTCATTATTCTAAAATATAGTTGTATTATAGGTTGGCTACGGGGATTTGTAGCTGATTATGGAGTCCCATTAATGGTTCTCATATGGACTGCTGTTTCTTACATACCAGTCAACAAGGTTCCAAGGGGAATCCCTCGACGACTTTTCAGTCCAAATCCATGGTCTCCCGGTGCATATTCAAATTGGACTGTTGTTAAGGTGATTGATTATATAATGCGGATACTATTCTCATAGTACTGAATGTATAATATAAATATAT
>JAVKPL010011454.1:0-49793 GCA_032173675.1 Gastrolobium villosum | reverse complement strand
ATATCCCATCTGATGCGTTTGTTTATTTCCTTTGCATCCCATAATGAATAATAATCTATCAACAATGAAAACTACTTCACGAAAGAGACAACACAGTCATGAAAGGTTTGCATTGAAAGGTACGGCAGAAACAATATGCAAGTGTTCTTTGTTGAAGTATATTACCATCTGATTTTTTTTTTCGTTATTGTGTAGAAAATGTTCCTACATTTTCTGCTTCTCCTTTTCCCAGGCAAGTTCTCTTTATCGTTTTTTCTTGTGCAGCAAAATTATCAGTAAGAATAGCATGTGTGTTATTATTATTTAACGTTTTAATTTTATTTTGTATACTATTTAGCATTTCTCAAGTAACTAATGTGGGGAACGATTGCACATGCAGTAGACAGTGTATTCGTGATACTTCTGATGGTAATAACAAAAATGTTCTTTTTTATGTTTACATTATCTTTTAATTTCTTGGTTATTTAGCATCATAGCCGGTCTTTTTTTTTACCATGTTTGTTGCTTTTATTTTATGAACAGAGATTCCTTGGAGAAATACAAAAAAAACGAGTTGTTTCAATGAGTTGTTAAGTAGTTCCTCCCCTACAGAGTGTATTCCAAATTTTCCGTCAATGGGTATGACTAAATTATTATTCTGCATTATATTCCTATCTTAATTTTATTATTCATATTTCTCATAGACTTTGTATCTATGGTCTAATTGTTATTATTCATATTGTCAAGAAGATATTTCTGCTGCTTCTCCCTCCAATTTTGGAACGTAAGTTGTCTCCCTCAAATGTTAATTTTTTTTTTTGGTAATCAAAATTACCCTCAAATGTTAATTTACCAAAAACCAAAGTGAATAATCTTTACTCCTTATAGTTATTGGACATCATCATACCAATTTACTTTTTGTTGTTTTCAATGCGCAGTCTTTCTGAAATTACCAATATGCATAGTGGTGGTAGCAGTTGTAGACAGCCTCTTCGTGATATTTCTAATGGTCAGCAAACTTCTTCTTCAACTGTGTTTATGAAATTTGTTCCTTGACTTCCTGATATAAAATGTCATTTTTTTATTACTGACATGAAAATTGAACTTATGGTCTCAATTTTGTGTAGGGAATCATTCTTCGTGCTCGAACTCACCCGTTGATAGGTAAGAATTTTTTGTTTTTTTTTTGTAGAGCTACAAATTTGCAATTGCACATTATTGTAATTTAGTGTGACTGTGTGGACCGAGCAGGCTTAATGAAATAAATGACATACGAACAAATTTAACTATTTCCTCCCCAATTGCTGAAGTAGTTAATAATTCAAATCCACGTCGAGGTAATCTTTAATGAAAAAAATCCTTTTATGGTTTCTATATATATCATGTTATAGAATAAGATGATAAAAATTTATTATGAATTATTATAATAATACTATAGTTCTTATCTTTTTTGTAGATAACAAAAATGCTAGGATGAGACGCAAAGGTATCATTGCTCAGAGGAAGAATTCAAAGAAATTCACAAGCGCACTCAATTCCGTTAGTAGAATGCCTGATTTAACAGGTTAGGTTACCTGTGAGTTTAAACATTTAATACGTCATTACTACATGGATATGGATTTCAACGTTTGATTTTTTTTTCTAATGCAATGCTTAATAGGGTGTCCAATCTGTATTTTTTAATGTTTGAATAGAGATTAATGCTGAGGATGCGATCACCCTGCGTTCAACTGTTACTGTGTTATCTAAAGAGAAACTCGTGTCAGGGAATGATAACTGCCCAAGTAGTACTTCAACTTATGTCTGTCAACAGAGTAAGATCGACGTATACTATTTAACTCAATGTTTTTTAATGATGTTTGACAACAATATGTATTTTTTCTACCGTCCTATGTTATATTTTTAACCAAGCCGTGTTTGCTACAGACACCAATTCACCCGATCAGGCTGTGTTAGACATATCTTCTGTCAACGAAGGTCGTTGTATAAATGAATTTGATTAATTTTTATTCTAAATTATAATTTTCTTTGTAATATGACTTTTTGCTCTTTGAATATATATAGATTATTGGGACGTTGGGGATCCCACTTTCATCTGCACGCATTGTGGAGCAAATATGTGGTATGAAGAGAGACTTAAAAAAGATAGAAAGTCATGCACGCCTGAGTTCGGTTTGTGCTGCGGCAATGGAAAAGTTAAACTTCCTTCTTTAAAAATGGCTCCGGATACATTGCTTCAACTGCACAATAATGAAGATATAAGGAGCCGTCATTTTTTACGATATATTCGAACGTACAACATGATTTTTGCCTTCACCTCCTTCGGTGCAAAAGTTGATAGATCTGTAAATGAAGGTTCTGGACCTTACTGTTTTCGAGTTGGAGGACAGGTTCATCATTTAATAGGAAGCCTTATTCCGCCTGATAACACGTCTCCAAAATTTGCTCAACTTTATATCTACGATACCGAGAATGAAATTGACAATAGATTGGATTTTCTAAGGCATTGCTCTTTGTTTATTTTCGCATTTTTTGTGCATTGAAGTGTATTATCTGTGTTATTATAGTTAGTTTACTAACGATTACATGTTATTGGAAATGTAGTCCCACAAACAATGAAGACATCCTAGATCCCGGTATTGTGAGATCTTTGAAGGAAATGCTAGATGAGCACAACAGAATTGCGCAATCTTTTCGGTATGCTAGAGACCGTTATAAGGAAGATGACTTCAATGGGGTGAAGTTGAGGCTTATTCGAAAGCGTGGTAGCGATGAAAGAGTTTATAATCTTCCCTCTGCATCTGAAGTTGCTGCTTTGATTGTAGGAGATATAGACAACGTCATGGGTGACAGAGACATCATTGTGGAGACACAAACCGGACTTTTGCAGCGCATTGATGTCAAGCATCCCCTGTATCTTGGCTTACAATATCCTTTGTTATTTCCTTATGGAGAGGATGGTTATCGCGATGATGTCCAGCGTGCTTCCATTTCCAGTGGTACGACAAACCCAAGATCAACGATTAGCATGAAAGAATTCTTTTCGTTTAGGCTTAAAATGAGATCAGGGGAGTCCCAAATTCTTCTTCACTCCAGAAAACTATTCCAGCAATTCCTGGTTGATGCTTATACTATGGTTGAGTATGACCGTCTTAATTTCATCCGCCATAATCAAAATCAACTAAGGGCAGAGTTGTACAAAAATATAATACATGCATGGGATAAAGGGGAGGATGCAGCTGTTAAAACTGGAAAGCGTATTATTCTTCCTTCTTCATTCACAGGCGGACCTAGATATATGGCTGAGAATTGTAAGGATGCTTTTGCAATCTGCCGTTGGGCTGGATATCCTCATCTTTTTATAACAATTACCTGCAATCCTAAGTGGCCAGAGATTACACGGTTTCTTAGGGCCAGAAACTTAAACGCTGAAGATCGACCTGATATTCTTTGCAGAGTTTTCAAGTTCAAATTAGACCAATTGCTCCATGATTTAAGAAAAGAACATGTTCTTGGCAGAGTTAACGCATGTAAGTATATGGGCAAAATCAATTTTTACAACTTTACTGGAACCCACAAATGCTCTATATGTATTATTGTCTTCTAATCCGGCCGTTGTTCGTTTATTGAACTGTAACAGATGTTTGTACAATTGAATTTCAAAAACGTGGACTCCCTCATGCTCATATTTTGTTGTTCTTGCACCCTTCTAACAAGCCCAATAGTGGACTTGATATTGATAGATTGATTTCAGCAGAGATTCCAAACAAGGAAACCCATCCTTCTCTCTTTCTTGCTGTCACCAGTTACATGATGCATGGTCCCTGTGGTGCTAACAATTACAAGTCACCTTGCATGAAGGAGGGAAAGTGTACAAAGAAATTTCCGAAGGGTTTTTGTTCCCGTACGACTATTGATGATGACGGATTCCCTCATTATAAGAGAAGAGATAATGGGAGGGTTGCGAAGAAAAATGGTGTTGAACTTGATAATCGTTTTGTTGTGCCTTATAATGCAAAACTCCTTTTAAAGTACCAAGCTCATATTAATGTGGAATATACCTGTCAGACCAGTGCTATTAAATATCTTTTTAAATACATTCATAAAGGAAATGATAGAGTTACTGCTGCTATACATCATTCAGATGATGAAATTAAAATGTTTTATGATTGCAGGTAGTGAAATTAATCTCCACTAGCTTTTGAATTACTGTGCATGTATTATTTTTTTTACTAGACTCCATTTAACATAATTCTTTATTTATGATAGGTATGTATCCGCATGTGAAGCTGCTTGGAGAATATTTGGATTTGAAATTCATTACAGAAACCCCCCTGTGATGAGATTGCCTTTTCACTTACCCAATGAAAAGACCGTTGTTTTTCATGATACTGCATCAATATCTGAAGTAAAGACAAGGGAGGAGTTTAGACAATCAATTTTTGAGAGTTGGATGGATGCAAATAAAAAATTCCCAGAAGGTAGACATCTTACTTATGCCGAATATCCAACTCATTTTTTTATAATGCAAATAGTCAAGAATGGCATCCTAGAAAAAAAGGATTCTCAATTGGAAGAATAAATCGTTTTTCTGCAAATAGTGGAGAAGATTCCTATCTTCGAATGCTTCTTAATTTTAAAAAGGGTTGCACAAGTTATGAGGACCTGAGAACTATCAATGGGGTGATGTTTCCAACATTTAAAGATGCTTGCTATTCTCTTGGACTTTTGGATGATGACAATGAATACATTGATGCAATTAAGGAGGCAAGTTCTTGGCAGTCAGCTTCTTATCTTAGACGTCTTTTTGCTCTGTTGTTGTTCGGTAACTCAATGAATAGACCTGAAAATGTTTGGGGGAAGTGTTGGCAATTTCTCTCTGACGATGTTCTTTATCGACATAGAACAACAGTAGGACATCCAGGTATTCATTATGAACATATCGTATGCATTATAATTTTTTTATCATTATTTTTTTTCTGTTGAATATACCACTTTTTGTGGCAAAAATAATGTACCATGAGTACTGTTATAATTGTACTTTCAATTGTCATTTTTTCATTATTTTCCACGTTTCTACAGATGCAATTCTTACTGAAGAACAAATAAAAAACACAACACTTGCTGAAATTGATAAAGTGCTACAGAGTAATGGAAAATGCCTTTCTGATTACCCTTCAATGCCCTGCATCACTGGTGCATCTTTGCTTGATATGCACAACCGCTTAGTGCTTGATGAATTATTGTATGACAGATTGTTTTTGGTTAAAGAACATAAAAGACTAATGAGTTCCCTTACAGATGAGCAAAAAGTTGTCTATGACAAGATAATTTCGGCAGTTTCAGTGGGTACAGGGGGATTCTTTTTTCTATATGGCTTTGGTGGTACAGGAAAGACATTTATTTGGAATACATTGTCAGCATCCATTAGATCAAAAGGCGAAATTGTACTTAATGTTGCTTCTAGCGGGATTGCATCACTTTTGCTTCCTGGAGGCCGGACAGCACACTCTAGATTTCGTATTCCAATTCAGATCACTGAGGATTCAACATGTAATATACGGCAGAATTCTAATATTGCCGAATTGCTGGCGAAAACAAAGCTAATCATATGGGATGAAGCTCCAATGGTACACAGATTTTGCTTTGAGGCTCTAGACAAAACACTTAGAGATGTTCTTAGATTTTCTGATTCAAGTTGTGTTGATAAACCATTTGGTGGGAAAGTTATTGTTCTTGGGGGTGACTTCAGGCAAATCTTACCTGTTGTTCCTCATGGAAGCAGACAAGATATAGTCCATGCAACCATTAATTCTTCTTGTCTTTGGTCTCATTGTCATTTATTAACTTTGACCAAGAACATGCGGCTTAGTTCTGGAAGTGACACTCACAATTTAATGGAAATAAAGGAATTTTCTGATTGGCTTCTTAAAGTCGGGGATGGTGTTCTTGGAGATGATGTGGATGGAGAATCTATTATAACAATTCCAGATGAATTATTGATTAAAGAATCACCGAATCCACTTTCAGATTTGATGGATTTTGTGTATCCTGATATCTTGGATCATATTTTAGAATCCACATTCTTTAAAGAACGTGCCATTCTGACTCCAAAATTGGCAGATGTTTCTATTTTAAATGAGAACTTAATGTCTTTGATTCCAGGTGACGAAAGAATATATTTAAGTTCAGATAATATTTTGAAGCAAGACGGTAATTCTTCCCTTGAGGATGATGAATTCTCACCTGAGATCTTAAATACCTTCTCCTGTTCTGGGCTTCCAGATCATAAATTAATTTTGAAGGTCAAAGTTCCAGTCATGCTATTAAGAAATATTGACCAATCAAGAGGTTTATGCAATGGAACAAGATTGCTTATTACAAGATTAGGCAATCATGTGGTTGAGGCAACTGTTCTTACAGGAAGCAATATAGGAGAAAATATGTTAATCCCTAGAATGACAATGAGCTCCTCAAGTCATTCTTTTCCTGTAAATTTCCAAAGAAGACAATTTCCCCTCGTGGTTTCGTTTGCCATGACAATCAATAAGAGTCAAGGACAATCGCTTTCTCATGTTGGAATTTATCTACCCAGGCCAGTCTTTAGTCATGGGCAATTATATGTGGCACTATCCCGAGTAAAGAGCAAAAAAGGATTGAAGATTTTGATACTTGATGATGATGGTTGTGTTACAAACAGTACCTTTAACATAGTCTACAAAGAAGTATTTCAGAGATTACTGTAATTTATATTGCTTCAGTCAATTGGATATAACGTTGCTCTTTGGTACAGTTAAAATCTGCATTCCTTAAGTTATATTTTTTTCAAATGTTGATTAGCGTTGGATTTTGATTATTTTTATACTGTATTTTTAAAATACGATTCTGAAATTCAAAAGCAAAAAACCACATTGAATAATACTTCTGACAATTACCTGTTCAATTCTTCTGTTCTTTATTCGCTAAATCATATGTTATGCTAACGTATACTGTTTTTATTTCTTTTATAGTTAGCAGGCTGATGTCAGAGATATTTTGCTGGAACACCGAATTGTATCACTGTTATTTGTGAACTATTTTATGTGTGTCGTCTTATCACCGTTGATTTCCGTCAATCAACGATTATCATTTTAGCAAATTAAACTTATTAATTAATTATTAATTTACAATAAATGATGACCGTTGATTGACGGAAATCAACGGTGATAAGACATGGTTGTAAGAGATGGTGAACAAAAAAGGTTGTAACTATAACCTTTCTCTTTGTTGTCATGCAAAATAGTGTTATTCTATTTATCACTTTTGCAAATTTATCACTTTTGCAATTGGACGTGAAGGTTACTCGATACAATTAAACGTTTCGTCCTACAAAATTTTATTTTACTTTTTTATCTTTCTGAATGCTACAGCCTTTTCAAGTTAAAAATTATAACAATACAATTATTTTTTATTATGATATTATTATTAAGAGTTTCATATCAAGATCAACGTGTGGATTTAACAGTAAGACGACACACCAATGATGGCGACAACGATTTTGTTCTTTTTTCCCCGGGCATCGCACGGGTAATTCACTAGTATATATATATATATATGGAAAGGGACATATTATATTTACAAACTTTTTTGTTTACAAACTACACTAGGTACGATCGGTCATACTTTAATCATACAGTGTATGACCGGTCAATTTTTTTGTTTACTTAATGTAATTTGAAAAAAAAAATGTAAACAAACCCTATCCCATATGGAAAAGGATCCGCGTACAATTATTTCTTTCTCACCCGTTGTCATATAACAAGTTGATTTGGTTAGATCTTAATCCCCAAAAAAAAAAAAATGATAGCACGGAAAACGAATCTCTATAACATACTTGTCAAAAAGTAGATACACATAAACTGGGATAATAGTTTCTTCCATTCATTTGTTCATTCATACTTTCCCTCTTCAATTGAGCTCTTTATATACAAATACCCAAGTAACGTCTATTATAACTTTCAATTTACAACGTATAACGGAAAGATTAAATTACAACTTTATTACAGAAACGTGTAACTGAAATATTAAATTATAACTTTATTACAGAAACATAAGTATAACGGAAAGATTAAATGAGAACAGATTTGAATTCAAACTTTGAATTCAAATTTCAATTCAACACTCCCCCTCAAGTTAGTGCATGGATGTCAATCATGCCTAACTTGCTAATTGCATCTTTAAACACTCTTACAGAAATCGCTTTGGTCAATACATCTGTCAACTAATCTTCAAGCTGGAATGAACATCAGCCAAGGAAGGAAGGACTGGCATGGACATCAGCCACAAAATATAAACGGTGCCAGGATGGACATCGGTAAAATCAAATGTTCCGAAATGAACATCAGCAACATGAACCATGCTCCCCCGAAGAAGATGAAAATACGGCCGGAAGAAACAAGATTTGGAAGTGGTTCGGTTCGGTTCGAAACTGGTTCGGTTCGGAAGTGGTTCGGTTCGGAACTGGTGGTTCGGTTCGGAAGTGGTTCGGTTCGATTGGAAACGGTACGGTTCGGTTCAAAAATGGTTCGGTTCGGAAACGATTCGGTTCGGTTCAAAACCGATTCGATTTGGTTCAAAATGGTTCGATTCGGGAGTGGTTCGTTTGTTGTTCGGAGTGGCCTTTCTCACCACAATGAAAGCAGGTGTACGAAGGCTTGTCGTTACGGTTGCGGCCAGAAGATGGAGAAGGTCCTGAGCGAGGTGGATGTGTGAGAAGGGTAGCACCATCACTGGGCTTGGGATTCCCCAGAGTATGGTGTTGTTGAGCTTCTCTTCGAACATAGGCATAAGAACTTTCAAGATCCAATTTGAGATCTTGGCGTAGAATAATGTTTTAGGGAACATGAAGGGGGTTGGAGTTTTCAAAAGCAGAGTTGGCCATTGAAGAAGAAAAGGAACAATACGAATACAGTTAAAAAAATGGTGTATAAAAAAATTATGGCGATTCGGGGCTTCACAGATCTGGAAGAATAAAAGACTCAGAAAAGTCGATGAAGAGAAAACTAAAAAAAAATGATGGCAGCGGAAGGTCCATTCATGGAGGATAAAAATGCTCTGATACCATGTCAAAAAGTAGATACACATAAACTGGGATAATAGTTTCTTCCATTCATTTGTTCATTCATACTTTCCCTCTTCAATTGAGCTCTTTATATACAAATATCCAAGTAACGTCTATTCTAACTTTCAATTTACAACGTATAACGGAAAGATTAAATTACAACTTTATTACAGAAACGTGTAACTGAAATATTAAATTATAACTTTATTACAGAAACATAAGTATAACGGAAAGATTAAATGAGAACAGATTTGAATTCAAACTTTGAATTCAAATTTCAATTCAACAATACTGTTATGAGCTGGACTCAAGCCCACGTTACACCTCGGCCCAACCCAAGCAAACCCTAGAGCCGGGCTATATAAGGCGGGTAGGTGGAGCCACAGGCAGAACACATACCACAATCACTACTTCTGTGATATAACTCTTATAAAAACCCTTGAATTAAAACGCGTTACTCGACAAAGTATCAAAGTAATTTCCTCTCTTCTTTTCTTCCATATCTGTCTCTCACACACATAACCATTCCATCTCTCGATCGATCTAGACCCATCCAGCACGCTAGCTCTGCAATGGGAAATCTCACAAACAGTATTGAGACACTCTTGTCTTCGCTCTTCACCCTTGCCTCAGATGTATGTTCTCTACCGCCGTACACCTTTTTCCTTCTATGGGTCTTATAGTGATGTATTCGAAATTTTGATTTGGGTTTATATATGGCTATGTACGTGTTGAGATTTTTCTTGCAGGCTTTGGAAGGAAACAGAACTGAGTGTCGCATGGCCACAGACAATAGTAAGGTCGATGCCCTAGCTGAATTACTTTTAATTAAAGTGGTGCCTGACAAGGCCAAGAAAACACTCTCCATCATCGACAATGGAATTGGCATCACCAAAGCAGGTAATACACATTCAAAATTTGTAGGAAAGGAGTTAGCTAGTGTAGCAACACGATCTCAGAAGTCGTGAGAAAGAGAGGAAAATAGACAAGATAACAGAGAGAAAAGGTAGCAAGAAGAGTCCAAAGAGAAATTTGAGAGAGAGAGAGAGAGAGAGAGAGAGAGAGAGAGAGAGTTGATAATTTTTCTCATATGCCTTCTCATTCAAGATATCCCTACATATACTACTTTGTCCTTCCAACGACATGAATCTCATCAGACACGACATCAAGGCAATAACAGAAACACAATAAGAAAATAAAGGAAATTCAGAAAACAACAAAGGAATTTGTAGGTTGTGTGGCTGCAGCTAGGTTGTTAATTGTTTTTTGAGTGTTTAATTGTTTAATTATCTGTTATAGATTTGCGCAACATTTTGCGTGTCTTTGCGAGTTCTAGGACCAAAGATATCATGGAGGAGTTGGAGGCTTGGCTTGATGCGGGAATAAATGATCGTTACCGTGTGTGTTTCCACTGGTCGTACCTGGTTGCTGAGAAGGTCATTGTAACCACCAAGCACAACGACAATGAGCAATACATGTGGGAATCACAAGCGGGTGAGTCCTTCACAGTCACCAGGGATGTCAATGGTGAACAACTGGGAAGGGGAACTAAGATTACCTTGTTCCTCAAGGAGGATCAGGTAAAGGAACTAATTAGATTAATTAACAACGGCTTTTTTGGCTGTCTCGTTGATTAATTTTTTTATATCTGGAGATCATATATATCTCTGAAACATGCAGTTGGAATACCTGGAGGAGAGGAGGATCAAGGATATTGTGAGGGATAACTTTGAATCCATTAGGTTTCCAACCTACATCTGGACTGAGAAAGATATTATTAACACTGAGGAAAAGGAATTAGAGCCCAAGAACGAGGGAGGAGGAGAAATCGAGGAGATTAATGAAGTGGTGAGAATATCTAAGAAGAAGATTGGGGAGTGGCAGCTCATCACAAATCATAAACCAATCTGGCTGAAAAATATTACTGAGCCGGAGAAGAAAAAAACATTCTTGACTAAGCCTAGGATAGCACGATGGTGGAAGTCGACTAAGAGCTTCATTATTCCTGCTTCTATCCATGCTATTTATGCTTGTATGTCTAATGGTGGTGGAAGCGACTAAAAATCTTCTTTGAAAAATTTATGCTTTAGGTGTTGTCAAAGTGTCTTTGTATTGATAAAGTTACAGCTAGGTTGTTTTGCTGTATAATGGTACTATCCATTTGTCTGATGGAGGTGGATGCGCCTAAGAATCTTCTCTTGGTTATTTTTCATTGTGTTTCTGTCTGATGAACCATATATCATAATTATTTTTCTCTTGGTTAAATTTTACTCCCCTCTGAATTGGTAATAAGCACATTTCGCTTTCTATTTTGGGTGTCACGTACATGATGACAACATGCTTCTACTAGATCCATTGGTAAAGTTGTGATCATAATTTCTTATTAACTATTTGCAAGTTTAAATCCTTATAATTTTTTTTCCCGATTTGTTTTAATTATTTTTTATTTTAAATTAAATTGATTTAAGAAATATAAAAAATAAAGAATTGGTTCAAATATATCATTATGATACCTTAATGATGGAGTTTATCTTTTCATAACAAGTAGCCTTTTTATACACACTTTAACCTCGAAAAATTGTTAACGAACGCTTGTAAAATATTGGTCAAAGAATAGAATTATTGAATAAAAAGTTAAAAATCTAAAATTTAGAATTCAACACAGAGCCCGTATATTATTTGCCGACCAACCAACTAACTCAACGTGATTGACCCCCAAAACTGTTATTAATTTAACATAATCTAGAAATTTGAAGTAATTTTAATTGTTTGTTAAAAATCTACGACAATAAAAAATAAAAATAAAATGTATTAGAATAGAGAAGATTACCGTGATGGTAAATTGCCTCATGTAATATTATGATAATTAACAAATAAACAGGAGAGGATTTATGCAGTATAAGAGAGAATTTATTCTCGTAGAGTAAAATATATAAAAAATAAAACAACATGATACGGAGACCAACTTTTTCTTTTTTTTTGGAAATACATCAGAAAATAAAACACAAACAAACAGAATTAAGCAAACCTGAGATAGGCTATCCCCTCTGATCATTTCGGACCAGAAAACTACATCCTACAGGTGGATTAATAAACGTCTGCATTTCCGACTCTTCACATTTGCTGTTTAAAAATCAGTTTAATCTAATACTCAAATTATGATACAGTTTTCGGTTTTGTTTATGGGTTCGCTTTTTATGCGGTTACCACATATAAGTTATCTGCAATAAGCATATTACGCTGTCGTTTTAGGTCGGAAATCATGGTGCTTTTGTGATTTTAATTTATTTCAGGATTATAATAGTCTTTATATTTATAATTTTATAAGATTTCAATACCAAAATGACATTATTTTGGGAATACATGCAAATAACTTATCTGCATTAACGGCATAAATATGTTTCCCTTTGTTTATTCATCATATTTAATTTCTCAATCATTAATAAAACTAATCAAATCTAAAAAGTTTTATATTAAATTAAATTTAAACAAAACATAAACCATTGCAAAAAAATAAAATTAAATAGGTTGATTTTATTTCTTCAAATTAATTTGCAAAAAACTCTCATTTTTTACTAACAAATTCTTCACATAATATCGAATGTCTGTCAGGAAAAATAATATCCGTCACCTTGAATAAGACAAAAAATTCTATTGCTCATTTATTATCCTCTAAGATGTTTGTGAATTAAAAATTGGAAAAACTTATTTTTCTTTAGAAGCAAAAATATCCCCCAGTTTTTTTTTTTTTTTTTTTATCACTAATGCCGCTGTGATATATATGAATGTGAAGATGTCATAAATTTATATATAAATAAAATTTCAAATACCAATAATGACATCCCAAAAAAAGGAATCTTGTTTTCATATGAATATATTCTTTTGGTGATCATGATATTCTACTATTTTTTATGGTGAATTATATTCTACTATTAATTTGTACTTACATCCTTGTTTTACTGGGAAAAAAACCTATATTTGTCATTAAAAATCTGACTACTAAATTATTTTGAATAAATATGATATTTTAGACTGATAATGCACTATAAAAATTTAAATTTTTAAAAAGAGAAAAAATGTTAAATATCTTATACATAATATTAAAGATAAATTTATAAAAAAATTAAAATTTTTATAAAGAGAAAAAAAAATAAACTCAATGTATAAAATGCTCAAGTTATATATAAAATTGGCAATTGGAAGTAAATATAAAAGTAATTCTACAAATATACAAGATTTGTTTTTTTAACAGCATATTTAGTATTTTGCATTTGAAATTTAAAAATTATTATTTGTATGATAATAATAAAATTTAAGTTTTTAATAAAATCATAATTTAATATTTTTTAATTGAGAAACCAAGTTACATCTAATTTACATATATGTTTTGTATTCCTATTATACTTAATTTTAATGCATTAATTGAAAAATAAGAGAGAGAGAGAATGAATGTATGAAATTAGATATGTGTTTATATTGACTTATTTTTTAAATATTTTTATAGCTTTCTGAAAATTTGAAAAACATAGATAATTATTTTATTAAAAATAAACTGTCATAAAATATATAAAAAATTGTTTATTGATTATTGCTTACAATCACCCACTATAAAAGAGTATATCTTTTCTCAATTTCAAAAAAAAAAATGAGTAATCTTTTCTTTTAATTGAAACTAGTATATTACCCTGCGATGCCCGGGGGAAAAAGATCAAAATTTTTATCGTCCGACGTGGTTGGTTAACCGCACTGCAAACCTTATACTTACAAAAAAACTGTGTTGCTATTTTGTTCTATATTTCAGGTGGAAAAAATTACAGCATTAACACATAACATTGCAAATATCAACCACAAACAAAAAATATGCTATTGAGAGGGATAATTAATTTTGCATACAACTACAACATAATACACCATAATATGTTATAATACACTATGTTAACATGAGGAAAGGATATAAAAAAAAATGCATACAAATCATAGCTAACTCTAATATTCATAAACAAAATCAAGATAACAATAACACCAAGCAAATATGAATTTAAAAGATCAGCTTTTATCTATAATATGAAAACGTTATTCATTCAGTGTCATTTCGTAGCAATCATTGGAGGGGTGAGTTCAACACTTACTAAATATGTCATTTCCTATGTGATTTTCGTTCTTTGTGCCTATGATACAGAAGGTAAAAACTCATTAAATAAGTAACACTAATATGTTAACACCCAAAAGTCATAATATCATCAAAATAAAAAGATTGGATTAAATTTTTTAAGGACAAAAAAAATGTTATCTGAACGGGATTTGAATGCAACTTAATCAAATAAACATGTATAAGTCAAAAAATTTCCTTACATTACAACAAATGCATATAAACAGAATCAAACCAACTACACTAAACTTTGTGATAGACTTTCATTTATTGCAATCACATTTAAAAAATAATAATAAATAATTATTATTTGCAGTCATATTTGCACAAAAAAAAACACGCAAGAGAGGGATTCGCACGAACAAAGAGAATGAAAAAGATGAAGGGTAAGTAAGGGAGGGAAGAAGAGTGAAAGGAAAAACCCTAGCCGCAATAGGAGAGAGAACAGAGAAATAGACAAAACAATATTTCGTTCCAATTTCCTTCTCACAGAAAGCAACAAAAGAAAACCAATCATAGAATAAATGAGCTGTCTGCCATCCAAAAATTTCCCAATATCTTCCCACCATCCATATTTTAAAGGGAAAAATGTTTATCCTTTTAAATGACATAACTTATATCCTTTCACACTCACAAAGAGGTGGGACCCACACCTTTATTTTTTTGACAACTCTCTCTCCTCCTTTATCTATCTCTTTCTCTCTTAAAATGACACAACTTTACATCCTTTAAAATGACACACACTTTACCCTATTTTAAATTCAAAATTCAAAATTATTTCAAAATTCGAATTTTAAATCAGGTGAGCAATTCCAAAAAGCAATTAAAAGGGCTAAGTAATTCCAGTGTGGGACATTCAATGACTTGTCTGTCCCACAATTGTTTTTTCAATTTTTAAAAGAAATACTTTAAATTTGAAATTTGAAATCATTTCAAAATTTGAATTGTAAATCCGCTGATCAATTCCAAAAAGCAATTAAAAAGGCTGAGTAATTCCAATATGGGACATTCAGTGCCTTATCTGCCACCCCAAATGGTAATTTATTTTTCGATTTAAAAAATAAAATTCAATTTTTAAAATAAATTCTTTTTCCAATTTACCAAAAAATGAAAGTTTTTTTATGCCATGTAGTGTGAACACAATTTTAAGAATTAAGCAGAGAGTGACACATCAGCAAAGTTTCCAACATTGAACTCTCCTCTTTATATATATATATACTAGTGAATTACCCGTGCGATGCCCGGGGGAAAAAGAATAAAATATTTGTCGTCCGTCATGGTTGGTTAATTGCACTGCAAATCTTATATTTATAAAATTTTGTGTTGCTATCTTGTTCTATATTTCAGGTGGAAAAAATCACAGCATTGACACATAACTTTGCAAATATTAACCATAAATAAAAATCTGCTATCGTGAGTGATTAATATTTTACAAATCAAATATAGGTATCTACTCAATGAGTTATGGAAAAAAAATAAATACGCCATAGTAGACTATATTAAAATGAGGATGGCTAAAAAAGGAAAAATGCATACAACTTATTATTAACTATAACAACCACTAATAAAATCAAGGTAATAAACAGACCAAGCAAATATGAAATTAAAATATCAGCTTGTACCTATAATAAGAAAACGCTATTAATTCAGTGTCATTCTGTAGCAATTATTGGAGGGATGAGGTCAACACATACCAGACATGTGATTTCCTATGTTTATGCATTACCAGGGACATCCTCTTCTACCATCATATTTATGCCTACGATACAAAATGCAAATGCTCATTAAATAAATTACGCTAATATATTAACACCCAGAAGTAATGGTCTCAAAAAAAAAATGTGTTACTTTTTTTTTAGAACCCAAAAAACGTTGTCTGAAAGGGATTTGAAAGCAAATTAATCAAATGGTCATGTATGAGTCATATTTTTTACTTACATTTGAACAAATATGTCTAAACAACATCAAATCAATACACATCTAAAAACTTGTAACGATATAAATAACCCACAAAGATAAATTTTTAAAAATAACAACATACATTCGAGTCCACCAAAGAATTAAAGAATGAGGTGACAATAGCTTCGCTGCTTCAAACACTAAAGCTTGATATCTTGGCTCATTATATGACTCCAAATTGTTTTTTTATGTTGACCTTAAATAACATGGATTTTTCATTAAGAATGTTAAATTTTCTTGGATAATGTTCTAAATTAGAACCCTACATAAAAAACTCCTTCAAGATTAAGTAAAACTCGTGCGATGCACGGAGAAAAATATCTGTTTGTCTGTCCCGTAAAAATTAATGCAAATCATAAAAGTATATCTCTGCATTTTTTTAAAATCAATACTGTTAGCTACCTAACTCTAACTTTTTGTACATATAGAGTTGGCAAATTTTTGAGTTATTAAGTTTAATATAAAAGAAAAAGAGCAAAATTTTAATTTAAATACAAAATAATTTTAGCGGGCTAATCCTCCGGACCGACTCTACTTTGCAACCTCTAATTGTCAGCATTATATACCAGCATGTAATAAGTTTTTATATTTATCCACACAAAAAAGTTTTTATATTTGCATCGAGGTTCTTATATTTTATCTCAGAGATGGACATTCATTGATTACAATCAGATTTATAAAATAATAATAAAAAATTATTTTTTGCAAGGATTTGTGTCGTTAGTATTTGGAGATTTACAAATTTGTATTTACAAAAATTAAAATCAGATTTAGGAATTTAATTAAAAAAGAAGAAGGATGAAATTTTAATTTAATTACAAAAATGTGTTAATGGGTCTGCCCTCCGGGCCGAGCCCAGTTTGCCTCATCTAACTATCAGCATGCAATAGATTTTTATATTTATCCACAAAAGGTTCTTATAGTCACATTTACGTTTTTATATTTTATCTCAGAGATGGACTTTCGTGTATTACAATCAGATTTAAAAAATAATAACAAATAATTATTTTTTGCAAGGATTTGCGTTGTTTGTATTTGAAATTTTACAAATTTGTATTTACAAAAATAAAAATCAGATTTAGAAATTTAATTATAAAACAAAAAAGATAAAATTTTAATTTAATTATAAAAATGTGTTGGACGGCCGGCCCTGCGAGCCGAGCCCAGTTTGCCACCTCTAACTATTAACATTTAATAGGTTTTTATATTTATTCAAAAAAATGGCTCTTATAATTGCGTCTAGGATTTTATATTTTATCTCAGAGATGAACTTTCATTTATTACAATCAGATTTATAAAATAATTATTTTTTTGCAAGGATTTGTGTCGTTAGTATTTGGAATTTTATAAATTTATATTAAAAAAATTCATACTCGGCTTGATTATTTGACGTTGGAAAGTTTAACTTCAGAGAGTGTTCTATGGTAATTCCTTCTGGGCTTTCGAGTATGACACCGGCGCCACTCCCTTTTTTGTTAGAAGATCCATCAACAAAGACTTTCCAAGTTTTGCCGGTTTGGTCTTGTTCTTGGTGTGATGATGTCATTTCCATTATGAAATCGGCCAAGGCTTGTGATTTAATAGCCTTCCGACTTTCATAACTAATGTCGAATTCACTTAGCTCGATTGCCCAACTTGCCATCCTTCCTGCCAAGTCTGGTTTATGCAACACTTGTCTGACCGGCTGGTTGGTACGGACTCGGATCTGGTGTCCCTGGAAGTAGGGCCGTAATCTCCTTGCTGTAATCAGCAATGCATATGCTACTTTTTCCAATTTTTGATATCGTAATTCGGCTCCTTGTAGCGCCCTGCTAATGAAGTAAATTGGTTTCTGGTCCTCTTCTGTCTCCTTGATCAGGACTGCGCTTACGGCTTCCTCACCCACGGCCAAGTATAAGGTCAGGATATCTCCTAACTCGGGCTTGGTCAATATTGGCGGGGTTGATAAGCACTGCTTCAATTTAGCAAATGCCTGTTGGCATTCCGGGTTCCAATCCTCTGTCGCTTCCTTTTTCAGTAGTTTGAAGAACGGGAGGGCCTTTTCCGCCGATTTGGGTAGGAAACGTGTCAATGCCGCGATTCTGCCCGTCAGTTGTTGTACTTCTTTTTTATTTTGGGG
Organism: Gastrolobium villosum; assembly: GCA_032173675.1. Taxonomy (NCBI): domain Eukaryota; kingdom Viridiplantae; phylum Streptophyta; class Magnoliopsida; order Fabales; family Fabaceae; genus Gastrolobium; species Gastrolobium villosum. The sequence goes on along the minus strand of JAVKPL010011454.1, from coordinate 31,487 downwards.
CTCCCTCATATCCAGAATTGCTCTACATTTTTCGGGGTTTGCTTCGATTCCCCGATGAGTTAACATGAACCCCAAGAATTTGCCTGCCGGAACGCCAAATGCGCATTTGGCCGGGTTGAGGCGTATGCAGTATGTCCTGAGTTTGTTGAAAGTTTGTTCCAAATCTTTAATGTGCATTGCCGCACAAAAAGATTTGACAATCATATCATCGATGTAGACCTCAACATTCTTTCCCAATTGATCTTCAAAAATCTTGTTCATCATTCTTTGGTATGTGGCTCCTGAATTTTTTAGGCCAAATGGCATGACATTATAGCAGTAGTTCGCCTTTTCAGCAATGAAGGCAGTTTTCTCCAGGTCCTCGGGATACATTGGGATCTGGTTGTATCCCGAATATGCGTCCATGAAGGATAAGAGTTGAAAGCCGGCCGAGTTGTCCACCAGCTGGTCTATATTGGGCATTGGGTATGAGTCCTTGGGACAGACTTTGTTTAGGTCTGTATAGTCGGTGCAGACCCTCCATTTGCCATTTGGCTTTTTGACCATCACGACATTGGCCAGCCATGTGGTGTATTGTATTTCTCGAATGAAACCTGCCTCCAGTAGTTCTTTGACATGATCTGCCAAAACTTGTTGTCGCTCTGCTCCTAACTTCCTTTTTCTTTGGGATATCGGCACTGATCCTGGGTAGACTGATAGCTTATGGCAGCAGAATTGCGGGTCGATACCCGGAATTTCTGATGACGTCCATGCAAAGACATCCTTGTTGTTCCTGAGAAACTCAGCAATCTCAGCTTTAAGGGAAGGATCAGTGGACTTGCCTATCCGAGTGCATTGACCGGGTTCGTCTCCCAGGGTTAAATCTTCCAATTCCCCATCAGGTTCTGGGCGTGGGACTGTGTCTTCCCTCATGTCTAGTTCAACGACATTCACCGCTTTCCTTTTGTTTGCAGATGCGGTGTTGGGGATGTATTTATTTCCTGGATGGGCTCGAGGGGGATCTATCTCCTTCATTGTGTCGAAGTAACAGCCTCGAGATTCTTTCTGATCACCGCAGACTGTGATGATTTCATTGGTACTACTCAACATTTTGATCTTCTGGTGCTTGGTGGATACCATCATGTCCCATTGATGCATTGTGGGTCGACCTAAAATCACATTATACTCAGAGGGGAAGTCGGCTACTATGAACCGCACGCGTTCTGATTTAAACGCGTTTTTTGTTCCCAATGTTAATCTTAGATCTATGTATCCTTTGGGAGTGGTGTGTTGCCCATTAAAGGCAATTAGTTCTGTTCTGCAAGGGTGCAGATCTTCTTCGTCGAGATGCATTTTTTTGAATGCGCCCCATAATATGATATCAGCACTGCTTCCGGCATCAATGAAGATTTTTCTAACCCGGCAGTTGACTATAGTTCCTGCGATGACCAGTCCATCGACATGTCCAGGCATTACTCCTCGCATGTCCTCCTTTGTAAAATATAGCAAAGGAGGATCCTGATCCTGTTGTGTCTGCTTGAAAGTGGGATGGTCTCTGACGGAGAGGACTTCCCTTAAGTATTTTCGTCTTGCGTTCATCGTGTCACCGCCACCTCCAAGGGCTCCGCTTATTACGATGCATTCAAAAGCTACTTCTGGGAATTCATCATGGCTGGGACCTTTCCCGGAGGTGATGTTTTCTTGGGTCTTATTTTCTTGTGGGTTCCTGTTTTTCTGACTATTGTCAAACTTTCTTTTGTTATTCTTGCCTCCTTGTGTTTGGATCACATACTGCCTTAGTCGGCCATCTCTTACAAATTTTTCAACTGCATCTCTGAGATCCCAGCATTGGTCCGTAGTGTGACCGGGTCCATCATGAAATGCGCAGTATTTTGACTTGTCCAGTCCGCCTCTGTTAAATATAGGCCGAGGTCTTTCCACCTTTCGCATGTCCGTCATGGCCACTTCTCTCCATATTTGTGATCGCGGGGCGTTCAGCGGTGTATATTTGTCATATTTCCCCATTCGATCTCTGGAATCCGGGATTCGCGGCCTGTTTTCTTTTTTCCGGAAGTCGTTACGATCCCGGTGTTGTGGCAATGGGTGTTTGTCTTTCGGAAGCATGCCCTTTGCTTCTTCAGGTTGGGCATTGGCTATCTCCATTTGCTCGAGTTCTAAGTATTTCTTAGATCGAGTTCTGAATTCTTCTAGTGTCTTAACAGGGTCTTTGTATACCGATTTGGCCAGTCTGGATGATCTGTCCAAACCGGCAACAATGAGGTGAACGTGAACGTTCTCTGGTAAGTTGGGTACCTGCAGAGCGGCGTCTTTGAATCGATTGAGGTACTTTTGGAGTGTTTCTCCAGGATTTTGCCGTATTTTACCGAGTGCGAACTCGGATTTGGGATGTTTTTTGCTCGTGGCAAAATTATGAAGGAAACGCTGACCGAATTCATCGAAGGAGCTGATGGAATTTGCAGGGAGGGTGGAGAACCATGCCTGCGCCGCTCCTGTCAAGGTAATTGCAAATATCCGGGATATGAGAGGCTCATCAATTCCTCTGATGTACATGTCGGTATCGAAAGCATCGATGTGAACTTGTGGGTCCTGGCTTCCATCATACTTTGGTAAGCGAGCAGAATCAAAGTCTTCAGGAAAAGGAGCATTTAAGATCGTGCTGGTAAAGGGACTGTTGTTGTATTGCCCCTTACTATATCGTCTCTTATACGAGCCGGGTTCAGCCTCGCGCCTACCCCTGTCGAGATGCACCTCGTCCTAATTCCTTGGAATACCCGTTTCTGCTGGAGGAACGGGGTTTGTAGCAAGTGGAGTGATGGTTTGTCCTGCTATGTTGATGTCATTTTGGACAGGGTTGGGTTCATGCTGGGTTTGATTCTGCTGAGATGGGTGGCCCCGTTCACCCTCCTGCCGAGGTTCAATGATTCCTCTCAATCGACGTTCCAAGTCGCGGATCCCACGTGAATGCTCTTCCCGCATTACGCGAAGATCGTGCTGACGTTGGCGATTGGAGCGGTCTTCCATCTCCGTCATGCGTTGTAGAACGACTGTAAGAGTCGTATGAGCCAACCGAGATTCTGGATCGGTTGATTGGACGATATTGCCTGCCAAATCTCTGGCTTGTACGGGTGGGTTCGTCCGAATTTCCGGTTGGCGTCGCGCATGCCTCATGGGAGTAGAGGCAGAATCTGATATATCTTCACTGATGTGGACATGATCGTGGTTCACAACATCATCCCTCTGGTGTTGGGGTTGGTTTGTTTCCTCCAAAACTGGTTCCAGAGGTGGATTAGGTTGGTTGTTGCTTCGTGTGTGAACCACCATGATGTGGACGTGGGTTCGATTCCCACAGACGGCGCCAATGTTCTGTCCTGTGGACAGAGATGTTCAACCTTTATCAGGTTGATTGATCGCTTTGGATCGTATAGCCTTGACCAGGGGTATCTATTGAGGAGATATCCCTATGCCTAGCTTGATCACTGCAAAGTATATGAATGTGGTGATAGTGTGTGTAAGTATCGAAATCAAGTGTGTTGTATTATCGAGGAGCCCTCTTATTTATAGGGGCTGCCTCTGATTTGAATTGGTGTAGCTGAGCTGTAATGACGCGGGGTCATTATAGCTTTGTCGGCCGTTACTGGAGGTAACGTATCAAACATTACATCTCCATAACTACGGTCCGTTTCAGGTATTTATTGGGGAATATTCGATGGGGTATTCCGGGTTGATGAGATGGGCCTGTTAGTGTGGGCCTTCTTACCGGGTTGATGAGGTAAGCCGGCTCACGTGGGCATTAGTCCGGGTTCATGGCACAGATCCATAACATGTAGCTATTTGTTCTATTATTAATTGTTTGGTCCCGCAATTTATGATAATATAAAATGCCTTTTTGTTATAAATGGCCAAATTGAGAATGGTTTCACTCTATGACTCAGAGTGAGAGTATTATAAATTTATTTATTTGAAGTTTTTAGTTTTCACATATTCTTAATCTTAAGTGTGAAATTAAGTCTTGCTTAAAATTATTTGCTTAATTTCTCTATGAGTGATTTCGTACATGCCTCAATATGTTTGTATTCGAATATGAAGTTCATGATTTTTTTAAGAGAGTTTAATTTTATATTTTATTTGGAATATGTTTATGTTATGATGGGTCAGCTCGATTTCGATAGGACCGGAGAATTTTGACTTTAATCATTAATTACTTGACATTTAAGTGTGAAAGTTTCCTTTTGAAAATATCGTTTTTTTGGGGAACACGATACATAAGATGTTGATATATGTAAGGGTTTTATAAGAGTTACTTTGTAGGAAAAATGATTGTGTTATGTTATAGAGATTTGATTTGCGTGTCGGAGTTTTTTTTTTGCTGCGTGCTCCACAAAATGTTATGTGTCTAAATTTTTTTTTATGATAATGTTAAATGATAGATGATAAACCATATATGTAATATGTTAAACTTGCTTTTGAATATCATAAAACCCTTTTAAACGTGCTGTTCATGTGGCATGCGCTAATGAGCAAAATATAAATACAAGAATTAGCATGGATAATGGCCAGCATAATCTTCCACTTATATGTTTGATATGCGTCTAGCATATGATGTTTTTTAACTTAAAAGAAGCAAGGAATTAATCATAAATGTGTGAAAATAGTCATTAAATGCAGGAAATATTGATTATTTCTTCTCAATCATGGTCTTACTCAAGTTATATGTCTAAATAGAAGGAAACGCCATAAAAAGGAGAAAAAACAGAGAAGCTAAATTTCCCGTTGGCGCACGACGCGCGGAGGTCGGCGCACGGTGCGCGGGATCGGCGCACGAGGCGTGGTATCCGGTGCACCCCGCGCCAAAGCGACGGTTCGCTTCTGTATCGACGACGCACGATGCGCCTATGGCAGCGCACGGCGCGCCAACTGGTGCACGGAGCGCCAGGTCCAGTGCACGGCGCGCCATACCAGCGCACGACGCACGGGATTCGGTGCTTCGGGCGCCATTTTGCAGCTCAACTTCTGTTTTCCCAAGCACGGTGCGCCAGGCCTGGCGCCCCGTGCGTGGGCGATATTTTTTTAACTCCAATCTTATGCGAATTACATTAAATGGGACCAATTGGAGGGCAAGTGAGATTAGGTTTTCCTAAAACCTATTAAAAGGATCAGAAAGGGGGAACTTTTTGACAACTAAGAAGGGAAAATGAAGAGAGAATTCTTTAGAGCTTCTTGGAGATTCAAGGATTCGATCGATCAAGACGGAGAGCTTCATCTTCCCTTTCTCTTTTAGGTTCTAAATGCTATTTTCTTTTATTGTTATTTTGTCAAACATGAACATGTCTGACTAGTTTTATCATTGTGGTAAGGGTCACAACCCTTGATGTGAACCCCTTGTACCTTGGTTGAAATTTATGTTTATCTATTTTAATTGAATTTATCTTTTGTTGTTCTTCATTCTATAATTCTATTGAAACTGATCAATCTAGTAGCATTGCGAAGGTTAGGGTTTTCAATAGGGATGTTGGAATTATAATTCCTGACAAAGAATAAGATAACTGTTCATGTACGCACTAGGGATAGGCTACATGAACTGCGAATGTCAAAGATTCATTGATTCTAAGGGTTAACTCGAAAAGGGATTTCTAAGGGATTATGATTCTAATAGAGTTAATAAGGTTAAAGTCACTAAGGGATTAAGGTTTAATTAATCATATAAAAGATGATGAATTGTTTGATCAATTGAATAGGTAAATGTAAACGTAATCCAAGTTGCAACGTGGGGATCAAAAAGGTGTTGGTGTCTCTTTACTGCAACATTTTCTCAAATATTTTCTCCATCTTTAATCTTTTGTTCTTGCATTCTAAAAGAATTTTTGGAATCATTTACATTATTATCGTTAATTGTTTTAGTTTATTTCATAAATCAGAATTGTTCTCAACCTATTTTGATTAATCCAACAAGAGAGGAATAGTTATAACAACTTAGATGCCTCAATCCTCATGGAGATGATATTCTACTCACTCTTTATTACTTGCTACGATTGGTGCACTTGCCGATTTTACACAACAATGTTTAATGACATTACCATTCCCCCTACATTTACCGCTTTTGTGACACATTATCACTTCTCCTTTTACCACCCATATCCCCGTTCTCCTACCTTTTACAGATTAATCCATCGTCTACTCTTTAATTTCTCTAAATTCCCCCTTATTACACTCTTTTCCACCCATATATATTCTTTGTAAGGATGATGCGCACCACCCGTAATTTTGGGGGAAATTGTAGTTGATTTTTCGATATGGAGGTGCATGGAATATATTCCTATATCTAAAGCATCGTTGAAGAAAAATATCTTTCTGGTAAGCATGTATATTTTATTGCTTGCTCTGTGCCTGAGGTTGCTTTAATATGGATGAAAGATATACACTTAACTTTGAAAGCCAAAGTCAGAATTTTCATGACAGTGGATGATGTCACTGATTTGACACGAATTTAAGGATCCTTGATACATTTATATTAAAACATGAGTTCATGATTTTTTTAATTTTTTTTAAGTAAGTTTAGTTTTATCTTTTATTTGGAATATTAATTTTTTTGGGCTTGAAGCACGAATATAACATAAAAATTCGTGGTCACTCAAGCTCTGATATCATCCTAAAGAATTAATTTAACTCAAAATTTTAAAGTGATGGGTGAGAACCTTTTTAATGATTTATATTATATTAACGGATTGTGTCATTTACCTTAAGTTAGTAACTTTGATCCATTCTGCCATATTCATGAATTCTTCAAATCCCTTTTGATATTTCCTTTTAACATTCTCGACTCTTTATTTCTTTTGTTGTAGGGATGAGATATAAACTTTTGGGTAAATAATAGTGTTTTACCTTTTTTATATGAGTAAAGAATCTCTGAAGTCAACGGAGATAAAATTATCTCTGATGAGTCCAAAATAATGTCATTTTGTGACGAAAATCAATGTATTTTTGTAATTCTAATATATTGCATGATTATATTAGTCTTTATCATTATAATTTTTTAATCTTATAACCTAAAATGACGTCGTTTTGAGCCCACTGTAGATAACTTTATCTCCGGTGACTAGAGAGATATTTTTCCCTTTTTATATTCCTTCTTAAAACCTAAGTTTTTTTTAACTTTTTTTAATAATTTTATCTATGACTTTATTATTCTCATGCAATAGGAGAGAAGCTCTCTCATGTTATGAGATAATTATGTGTGAGACCCACATTTATAAAAAAAAAAAAAAAAGTAATACGAAAAGAAAGAATAACACTCTCGTACAACCTAGAACATAACAGCATATTTTTACTTTTGATCTATCAAAAGATGTTTCCGTGTATAACATGACACCGACCTCCTGCGAAGTTAAGGTATATGAGACCCCACCTCCTGGGTGCGCGTGCACGTATTTCGCAGGGATGAGTTGGGTATAGGTGTTCCCCAAATGTGTCCTACCTAGTTTTAGCTTGTCTTTATTTTTCCTTGTATCTCAAAAAAAAAAAAAAAAAAAAAAAAAAACTTCCTTTCGAAACTTCGTTATCCTTTAGCAAAATTATGCTTATGCTTTTTAATAATTAATTCAAAATTTATACTAACTTTTTTTTTTTTGAAAGGAACGTCCCAAGCAACAACTAGACAATATAAACGCTCCTAATATTAGTAACAGCACAAAATTACATTGTTTTATATATATATATATATAAGTGTTTGTTATTTAAAATGACATAAAGTTATGTCATTTTTAATGAAATTACGTCGTTTTGGTAAGTTTTTACATTCTCTCTCCTTCATTTTCTTTTTATTTCTAATTTTATAATTAAAAAAATGACAAAACACACCAAAATGACGTAGTTTCATTAAAAATGACATAACTTTGTGTCATTTTAAATAACAGACACTAAACCCATATATATATATATATATAGCTTGAGATAAGTTTATCTCCGGTCACTTCAAAATTACATTGTTTTATTTATTTATTTTTTTATATTAATTAATTTACCTTTAAATGATTATGATTTTTTTCTCTCTATTTCTTTATCACCGTTGATCCATTTTTATACAGTTATGATTTAGTAACCGGAGATAATATTATCTCAAGCAACTTAAGAATATATATATATATATATATATATATATATATATATATATATATATATATATATATATATATATATCTTCTCCTTTAGCTTTTCTCTAAATTCCCCCTTATATTACTCCTTGAAATGGCAAAGCGTGTTAGTACGGTCACAGAAACAACAATTTCGCAACACTGAGGATTTAAGCCAACAACAAAGATAAGGAAAATGTTTAAACAAAAGAGGGGTCACATATATGTCCTCACATGTAGTGATGAGGCAGAATAAAATATATGTATATATTCTCCTCTAGCTTTTCTCTAAATTCCCCCTTATATTACTCCTTGAAATGGCAAAGCGTGTTAGTATTGTCACAGAAACAACAATTTCGCAACACTGACGATTAAGCCAACAACAAAGATAAGGAAAATGTTTGATAAACAAAAGAGGGGTCACATATATGTCCTCAGGTGTACCCAGAATTTTTTTTATGTCTACATATTTAGGGCGGGGTTCGGGGGTAGCGCCCCTGAAGATTTATTTTAAAGAAAATTTTAAATGTATTAAAAAATATAAATAAGAAAAGAAAACTTTAACTTAACATAAAAAAAATAATAATCAAAAATCCACTTCTGTCGATGTCTATTTGATCCAAAGTTGATCACTTTTGCTTCAAAAAAACGTAAAAAATCTCGTGTGATTCTCCTCTACTTGATGAGGATTGAATTTCAGGAATCATTGATGTTTAGTAAGGTTTGAAGCTAATAAGATTTATGTTTAAAAAAAAGAAAAGAGACAAAGCAATGGGGTAGGGTTTAAGCTTTAAGCTTTTAATTATAGGGGTTGGGCATATGTTAGTTAAAATCTCGATTTAATTCTGTGATTTTATGATTTTACGAATTTTTTTAATCAAAACGATTTCATCAAAATTCCAAACACTTACTATTTTTTATCCTCCTTCCAATTTTAAGTAAGATCCCGAAATTAACTATGTATGGTTGAGCCTATCTTTACTTTTTTTTTTTTTCAATCTTCTTAATTTTTTTTACTTACCTAAATCACCCACTCCTTTGGAAAAAAAGATTCAAAGTTTTGTGTATGCGACAAGATGCAATAGTGTCCGTCCGCCACTTCGTATAGTGATGAGGCAGAATAAAAAATATATAGCAAAACCACTCTATTAGTTATTTTTCATTAACTAAAATACATTATTTCACCCATCATTCATCACCTGATACCGGGTTTTCCACAATTAATTACCTCAATTATATATGGGTTTTATAAGAGTTATGTTATAGGAAAAGTGATTGTGTTATGTTATAGAGATTCATTTTTCGTGTCAGAGTTTTTTTTTTTGTGGGCCCCACAAAATTTTGTGTGTGTAAGAAAGTTTTTTGGTCATGTTAAATGATAGATGATAAATCCATTATATATATATATATATATATATATATATATATATATATATATATATATATAGGGGTAGGATCCGTTTACAATTTTTTTCTTCTTCAAATTACACTAAGTATGATCGGTCATACACTCTTGATTTAAGTATGATCGGTCATACTTAGTGTAGTTTGTAAAAAAAGTTTGTAAACGGATCATTCCTCCATATATATATATATATATATATATATAGAAAGAGAAAAGTGGAATCAAAACCATTCAAAGATGAATCACTTAATATAAGAAAATAAATAAATAAAACAATGTAGTTTTGGGAGGCCGGAGATAAACTTATCCCATGCTGCTTGAGAAATGTTTTTTCCTATATATATATATATATATATATATATATATATATATATAAGGGAAGGATATAGTGACTACCTCTTTTTCTTACTATTTCTTACTATTAAATCTTAACTATTGATTTCCGTCAATCTAACGATTAAGATTTATTGGATCATATTTATTAATTAATTTTTAATTTCCAATAAATCTTAACCGTTAGATTGGCGGAAATCAACGGTTAAGATTTAGTAGTAAGAAAAAGAGGTAGTAAGTATAACCTCTCCTATATATATATATATATATATATATATATATATATATATATATATATATATATATATATGAGAAAAATATTTCTCAAGCTGCTTGAGATATATTTATCTCCGGCTAGCCCAAAACTACGTCGTTTTGTTAATTTATTTTCTTATATTTATTTATTCACCTTTTTTTTAATAACAATTTTTATTGATTCTCCTTTGAATGATTATGCTTTCTTTTTTCTCTCTTTTCCTTTATCACCCTTAATTGATCTATCTTTGTACGGTTATAATTTATTAGCCGGAGATAAAGTTATCTCAAGCATCTTGAGAAATGATAAGTCATATATATATATATATATATATATATATATATATATATATATATCTAACTATATAGAAAGTAGAACCAAATTTTGGAAAGTTAGCTGAGGTGTCGCATTCTCCTTAAATCTCAGCTTTTTGAAAACTTACTTCTTTGGGAAATATTTTTTTACGGTAAATAATTTTTTTTGAAACAAAAGTAAATAGTCTGTACAATTATTTTTTATAGGTGGCCGACAGATGTATTAATGGGCTTCTCGATTCTGGATTCAAAATTTAAACTTTCAACGTGAAATGGGTTGGAAAAGTTAAAATTTATCATAGAAAATTACTTTTTCTGCTTTAGAAAATTACTTAACCAGTAAGATTCATTGCATGTATAAAAACGATATTTGGTGTTGCTTTTGCCTTTTGGTCTGCATCGAGCATTTTGTATCTTCTTTGGTCCATTTCTCTACTCCTCCTCTGATTTTATCGTTCAACATAATGTCCTCAAAATACGACTTTGTAAAGGATCTTAATCCGACGAAAGAAGAGTGGAGGATTAAAGTGCGTGTAGTTAGGTGTTGGAAGGCTCCCAGTTTTAATCGAAAAGATTTTGATGACAATGTGGATATGGTTTTGGTCGACGAACGGGTAATGTATTTTTTCTTTTTTTTTAATGTTTTTATCTTTTCGGTAGCTCATTGTCATTTTTATTTTTATTTTTGCTTTGTTGCGTGTTTTCATTTTATAGGGTGGAAGGATCCATGCTACGGCCAAGGGTACTTTGCAGGTTCGGAAGAAAATTCGTGAGGGTGATGCTTATTTTATAAAATTTTTTGGAGTTGGGTTGAATACGGGTAATTTCAGGCCAACACGGCATGAATATCGTCTGTCTTTCAACTTGAGGACGGACGTGAAATCCATTGTTGATGCTACGATTCCTGAGCGTGGTTTTGATTTTGCTGAATTTGACGTTATTGAGAAAGAATCCTCTGACTCTCCTTATTTAATAGGTGATGGGATTGGTGTATTGTGTTATTCGCTTTCAATTAAGATTTTGTATATTGGACGTAAGGCTGAAACCCATGTTAATTGTTGTGTAGACGTCATTGGTTTGCTGTCTGGAAATGGGGAAGTACGTGAACATGTCATCTCTGGTAGGAATACAAAAATGGTTGTCGTGGAGCTTGACAACCTGAGGTATTTATGTTATCTATATTTCTGATAGTATTGTAATGTAATTTCTTATGTGTTTTTGAATTTAAAGAGAATGGGATTTTACATCATTTCTTATGAGTCTTTTGTTTATATATCATGATAGGGGTCAGAAACTTGAATGCACTTTGTGGGAGTCATACGTAGACGAGGTCCAAACTTTCTTAGCAAAGAATCAGATTGCTCAAAATGTTATAATACTTCAGCTTGCAAGGATAAAGGGTTTTAGGGGTACTTTTTTTTGTGATTAAAATTTTCATTTTTTATTTTTTTGTTTTGCTGTTTTACTTTTTCTTTTATTTACGTAGCATTTTTTTCAGGAAAGATTGGAATAGCTAATACAAAGTATACGACGAAAATTCTTTTTGATTCCAATATACCTGAGATCGTAGAGTTCAAAAAAAGGTGGGCTGTCGTGACAAATTATGAGACATTGCTTTTGCTTTATTCACTCATTCTTTTATATATTTTTATATTCCAGGATTTCCGGTGATCTGATCGAAAGTAGTCAGATGTTGACTCAGTTGTCCAGCCCATCTTCATATTCTTATGAAAATGATTTTCTGAAGGATACAGAGAGGGATGTCATTTTCAAAAACATTGGGATGAATATACTCCGAAGTAAGCCATTTTCAGTTTCAGTTTAGGGATGTCATTTAAAATTCCTCGTTATACCAATTTATAACAATTAATTTCATTATTAGTAATTGCTTGACGTTTCGTTTGAAGTTATTTTTAATGCTCCCCTGAATTTCGAATTAGTGTGATGGACTTTTAAATTTGTAAACAAATTAATAAATGCCAATAAAAACGGTAGATTGGTCGATTTTTTGTAACGAGGAGCTATTGACATTTTCCTTATTCTGTGGCCTATTATCATGTGTTGAACTTTGACAGTGTACCAAGGCCTTAATATTTATTTTTTAATATTTTGATATCATTTCAATTTTAGGGATGTCATTTGAAATTCCCCATGATACAAATTGATAACAATGAATTTCATTATTAGTAATTGCTTGACGTTTCGTGTGAAGTTATTTTTAATGCTCTCCTGAATTTTGAATTAGTGTGTTGGACCTTTAAATTTTTAAACAAATTAATAAATGCCAATAAAAACGGTAGATTTTTTTTTGTAACGAGGAGCTATTGCCATTTTCCTTATTCTGTGGCATATTATCATGTGTTGAACTTTGACAGTGTACCAAGGCCTTAATATTTATTTTTTAATATTTTGATATCATTTCAATTTTAGGGATGTCATTTGAAATTCCCCATGATACAAATTGATAACAATTAATTTCATTATTAGTAATTGCTTGACGTTTCGTGTGAAGTTATTTTTAATGCTCCCCTGAATTTTGAATTAGTGTGTTGGACCTTTAATTTTTTAAACAAATTAATAAATGCCAATAAAAACGGTAGATTTTTTTTTGTAATGAGGAGCTATTGGCATTTTCCTTATTCTGTGGCATATTATCATGTGTTGAACTTTGACAGTGTACCAAGGCCTTAATATTTATTTTTTAATATTTTGATATCAACTTCGCTTCTTCATTTTTACCAAAGTTTGCAAAAAAAATTCCTTTTAATATTTTGTTATCAGCTTTACTTTTTCTTTTTGCCAAATGTGTGAATTTCTTTAGTACAACGTGTTTCAGTTTAGGGATGTCATTTAAAATTCCCCGTTATACCAATTTATAACAATTAATTTCATTATTAGTAATTGCTTGACGTTTCGTTTGAAGTTATTTTTAATGCTCCCCTGAATTTCGAATTAGTGTGATGGACTTTTAAATTTGTAAACAAATTAATAAATGCCAATAAACGTTGATATTTGTTTGGATTGATACTGTTAGAAATCATTTACTGTTGCGCTGGTATGACATCCAATATCCCATCTGATGCGTTTGTTTATTTCCTTTGCATCCCATAATGAATAATAATCTATCAACAATGAAAACTACTTCACGAAAGAGACAACACAGTCATGAAAGGTTTGCATTGAAAGGTACGGCAGAAACAATATGCAAGTTTTCTTTGTTGAAGTATATTACCATCTGATTTTTTTTTTCGTTATTGTGTAGAAAATGTTCCTACATTTTCTGCTTCTCCTTTTCCCAGGCAAGTTCTCTTTATCGTTTTTTCTTGTGCAGCAAAATTATCAGTAAGAATAGCATGTGTGTTATTATTATTTAACGTTTTAATTTTATTTTGTATACTATTTAGCATTTCTCAAGTAACTAATGTGGGGAACGATTGCACATGCAGTAGACAGTGTATTCGTGATACTTCTGATGGTAATAACAAAAATGTTCTTTTTTATGTTTACATTATCTTTTAATTTCTTGGTTATTTAGCATCATAGTCTGTCTTTTTTTTTTACCATGTTTGTTGCTTTTATTTTATGAACAGAGATTCCTTGGAGAAATACAAAAAAAACGAGTTGTTTCAATGAGTTGTTAAGTAGTTCCTCCCCTACAGAGTGTATTCCAAATTTTCCGTCAATGGGTATGACTAAATTATTATTCTGCATTATATTCCTATCTTAATTTTATTATTCATATTTCTCATAGACTTTGTATCTATGGTCTAATTGTTATTATTCATATTGTCAAGAAGATATTTCTGCTGCTTCTCCCTCCAATTTTGGAACGTAAGTTGTCTCCCTCAAATGTTAATTTTTTTTTTTGGTAATCAAAATTACCCTCAAATGTTAATTTACCAAAAACCAAAGTGAATAATCTTTACTCCTTATAGTTATTGGACATCATCATACCAATTTACTTTTTGTTGTTTTCAATGCGCAGTCTTTCTGAAATTACCAATATGCATAGTGGTGGTAGCAGTTGTAGACAGCCTCTTCGTGATATTTCTAATGGTCAGCAAACTTCTTCTTCAACTGTGTTTATGAAATTTGTTCCGTGACTTCCTGATATAAAATGTCATTTTTTTATTACTGACATGAAAATTGAACTTATGGTCTCAATTTTGTGTAGTGAATCATTCTTCGTGCTCGAACTCACCCGTTGATAGGTAAGAATTTTTTGTTTTTTTTTTGTAGAGCTACAAATTTGCAATTGCACATTATTGTAATTTAGTGTGACTGTGTGGACCGAGCAGGCTTAATGAAATAAATGACGTACGAACAAATTTAACTATTTCCTCCCCAATTGCTGAAGTAGTTAATAATTCAAATCCACATCGAGGTAATCTTTAATGAAAAAAATCCTTTTATGGTTTCTATATATATCATGTTATAGAATAAGATGATAAAAATTTATTATGAATTATTATAATAATACTATAGTTCTTATCTTTTTTGTAGATAGCAAAAATGCTAGGATGAGACGCAAAGGTATCATTGCTCAGAGGAAGAATTCAAAGAAATTCACAAGCGCACTCAATTCCGTTAGTAGAATGCCTGATTTAACAGGTTAGGTTACCTGTGAGTTTAAACATTTAATACGTCATTACTACATGGATATGGATTTCAACGTTTGATTTTTTTTCTAATGCAATGCTTAATAGGGTGTCCAATCTGTATTTTTTAATGTTTGAATAGAGATTAATGCTGAGGATGCGATCACCCTGCGTTCAACTGTTACTGTGTTATCTAAAGAGAAACTCGTGTCAGGGAATGATAACTGCCCAAGTAGTACTTCAACTTATGTCTGTCAACAGAGTAAGATCGACGTATACTATTTAACTCAATGTTTTTTAATGATGTTTGACAACAATATGTATTTTTTCTACCGTCCTATGTTATATTTTTAACCAAGCCGTGTTTGCTACAGACACCAATTCACCCGATCAGGCTGTGTTAGACATATCTTCTGTCAACGAAGGTCGTTGTATAAATGAATTTGATTAATTTTTATTCTGAATTATAATTTTCTTTGTAATATGACTTTTTGCTCTTTGAATATATATAGATTATTGGGACGTTGGGGATCCCACTTTCATCTGCACGCATTGTGGAGCAAATATGTGGTATGAAGAGAGACTTAAAAAAGATAGAAAGTCATGCACGCCTGAGTTCGGTTTGTGCTGCGGCAATGGAAAAGTTAAACTTCCTTCTTTAAAAATGGCTCCGGATACATTGCTTCAACTGCACAATAATGAAGATATAAGGAGCCGTCATTTTTTACGATATATTCGAACGTACAACATGATTTTTGCCTTCACCTCCTTCGGTGCAAAAGTTGATAGATCTGTAAATGAAGGTTCTGGACCTTACTGTTTTCGAGTTGGAGGACAGGTTCATCATTTAATAGGAAGCCTTATTCCGCCTGATAACACGTCTCCAAAATTTGCTCAACTTTATATCTACGATACCGAGAATGAAATTGACAATAGATTGGATTTTCTAAGGCATTGCTCTTTGTTTATTTTCGCATTTTTTGTGCATTGAAGTGTATTATCTGTGTTATTATAGTTAGTTTACTAACGATTACATGTTATTGGAAATGTAGTCCCACAAACAATGAAGACATCCTAGATCCCGGTATTGTGAGATCTTTGAAGGAAATGCTAGATGAGCACAACAGAATTGCGCAATCTTTTCGGTATGCTAGAGACCGTTATAAGGAAGATGACTTCAATGGGGTGAAGTTGAGGCTTATTCGAAAGCGTGGTAGCGATGGAAGAGTTTATAATCTTCCCTCTGCATCTGAAGTTGCTGCTTTGATTGTAGGAGATATAGACAACGTCATGGGTGACAGAGACATCATTGTGGAGACACAAACCGGACTTTTGCAGCGCATTGATGTCAAGCATCCCCTGTATCTTGGCTTACAATATCCTTTGTTATTTCCTTATGGAGAGGATGGTTATCGCGATGATGTCCAGCGTGCTTCCATTTCCAGTGGTACGACAAACCCAAGATCAACGATTAGCATGAAAGAATTCTTTTCGTTTAGGCTTCAAATGAGATCAGGGGAGTCCCAAATTCTTCTTCACTCCAGAAAACTATTCCAGCAATTCCTGGTTGATGCTTATACTATGGTTGAGTATGACCGTCTTAATTTCATCCGCCATAATCAAAATCAACTAAGGGCAGAGTTGTACAAAAATATAATACATGCATGGGATAAAGGGGAGGATGCAGCTGTTAAAACTGGAAAGCGTATTATTCTTCCTTCTTCATTCACAGGCGGACCTAGATATATGGCTGAGAATTGTAAGGATGCTTTTGCAATCTGCCGTTGGGCTGGATATCCTCATCTTTTTATAACAATTACCTGCAATCCTAAGTGGCCAGAGATTACACGGTTTCTTAGGGCCAGAAACTTAAACGCTGAAGATCGACCTGATATTCTTTGCAGAGTTTTCAAGTTCAAATTAGACCAATTGCTCCATGATTTAAGAAAAGAACATGTTCTTGGCAGAGTTAACGCATGTAAGTATATGGGCAAAATCAATTTTTACAACTTTACTGGAACCCACAAATGCTCTATATGTATTATTGTCTTCTAATCCGGCCGTTGTTCGTTTATTGAACTGTAACAGATGTTTGTACAATTGAATTTCAAAAACGTGGACTCCCTCATGCTCATATTTTGTTGTTCTTGCACCCTTCTAACAAGCCCAATAGTGGACTTGATATTGATAGATTGATTTCAGCAGAGATTCCAAACAAGGAAACCCATCCTTCTCTCTTTCTTGCTGTCACCAGTTACATGATGCATGGTCCCTGTGGTGCTAACAATTACAAGTCACCTTGCATGAAGGAGGGAAAGTGTACAAAGAAATTTCCGAAGGGTTTTTGTTCCCGTACGACTATTGATGATGACGGATTCCCTCATTATAAGAGAAGAGATAATGGGAGGGTTGCGAAGAAAAATGGTGTTGAACTTGATAATCGTTTTGTTGTGCCTTATAATGCAAAACTCCTTTTAAAGTACCAAGCTCATATTAATGTGGAATATACCTGTCAGACCAGTGCTATTAAATATCTTTTTAAATACATTCATAAAGGAAATGATAGAGTTACTGCTGCTATACATCATTCAGATGATGAAATTAAAATGTTTTATGATTGCAGGTACTGAAATTAATCTCCATTAGCTTTTGAATTACTGTGCATGTATTATTTTTTTTACTAGACTCCATTTAACATAATTCTTTATTTATGATAGGTATGTATCCGCATGTGAAGCTGCTTGGAGAATATTTGGATTTGAAATTCATTACAGAAACCCCCCTGTGATGAGATTGCCTTTTCACTTACCCAATGAAAAGACCGTTGTTTTTCATGATACTGCATCAATATCTGAAGTAAAGACAAGGGAGGAGTTTAGACAATCAATTTTTGAGAGTTGGATGGATGCAAATAAAAAATTCCCAGAAGGTAGACATCTTACTTATGCCGAATATCCAACTCATTTTGTTTATAATGCAAATAGTCAAGAATGGCATCCTAGAAAAAAAGGATTCTCAATTGGAAGAATAAATCGTTTTTCTGCAAATAGTGGAGAAGATTCCTATCTTCGAATGCTTCTTAATTTTAAAAAGGGTTGCACAAGTTATGAGGACCTGAGAACTATCAATGGGGTGATGTTTCCAACATTTAAAGATGCTTGCTATTCTCTTGGACTTTTGGATGATGACAATGAATACATTGATGCAATTAAGGAGGCAAGTTCTTGGCAGTCAGCTTCTTATCTTAGACGTCTTTTTGCTCTGTTGTTGTTCGGTAACTCAATGAATAGACCTGAAAATGTTTGGGGGAAGTGTTGGCAATTTCTCTCTGACGATGTTCTTTATCGACATAGAACAACAGTAGGACATCCAGGTATTCATTATGAACATATCGTATGCATTATAATTTTTTTATCATTATTTTTTTCTGTTGAATATACCACTTTTTTGTGGCAAAAATAATGTACCATGAGTACTGTTATAATTGTACTTTCAATTGTCATTTTTTCATTCTTTTCCACGTTTCTACAGATGCAATTCTTACTGAAGAACAAATAAAAAACACAACACTTGCTGAAATTGATAAAGTGCTACAGAGTAATGGAAAATGCCTTTCTGATTACCCTTCAATGCCCTGCATCACTGGTGCATCTTTGCTTGATATGCACAACCGCTTAGTGCTTGATGAATTATTGTATGACAGATTGTTTTTGGTTAAAGAACATAAAAGACTAATGAGTTCCCTTACAGATGAGCAAAAAGTTGTCTATGACAAGATAATTTCGGCAGTTTCAGTGGGTACAGGGGGATTCTTTTTTCTATATGGCTTTGGTGGTACAGGAAAGACATTTATTTGGAATACATTGTCAGCATCCATTAGATCAAAAGGCGAGATTGTACTTTATGTTGCTTCTAGCGGGATTGCATCACTTTTGCTTCCTAGAGGCCGGACAGCACACTCTAGATTTCGTATTCCAATTCAGGTCACTGAGGATTCAACATGTAATATACGGCAGAATTCTAATATTGCCGAATTGCTAGCGAAAACAAAGCTAATCATATGGGATGAAGCTCCAATGGTACACAGATTTTGCTTTGAGGCTCTAGACAAAACACTTAGAGATGTTCTTAGATTTTCTGATTCAAGTTGTGTTGATAAACCATTTGGTGGGAAAGTTGTTGTTCTTGGGGGTGACTTCAGGCAAATCTTACCTGTTGTTCCTCATGGAAGCAGACAAGATATAGTCCATGCAACCATTAATTCTTCTTGTCTTTGGTCTCATTGTCATTTATTAACTTTGACCAAGAACATGCGGCTTAGTTCTGGAAGTGACACTCACAATTTAATGGAAATAAAGGAATTTTCTGATTGGCTTCTTAAAGTCGGGGATGGTGTTCTTGGAGATGATGTGGATGGAGAATCTATTATAACAATTCCAGATGAATTATTGATTAAAGAATCACCGAATCCACTTTCAGATTTAATGGATTTTGTGTATCCTGATATCTTGGATCATATTTTAGAACCCATATTCTTTAAAGAACGTGCCATTCTGACTCCAAAATTGGCAGATGTTTCTATTTTAAATGAGAACTTAATGTCTTTGATTCCAGGTGATGAAAGAATATATTTAAGATCAGATAATATTTTGAAGCAAGACGGTAATTCTTCCCTTGAGGATGATGAATTCTCACCTGAGATCTTAAATACCTTCTCCTGTTCTGGGCTTCCAGATCATAAATTAATTTTGAAGGTCAAAGTTCCAGTCATGCTATTAAGAAATATTGACCAATCAAGAGGTTTATGCAATGGAACAAGATTGCTTATTACAAGATTAGGCAATCATGTGGTTGAGGCAACTGTTCTTACAGGAAGCAATATAGGAGAAAATGTGTTAATCCCTAGAATGACAATGAGCTCCTCAAGTCATTCTTTTCCTGTAAATTTCCAAAGAAGACAATTTCCCCTTGTGGTTTCGTTTGCCATGACAATCAATAAGAGTCAAGGACAATCGCTTTCTCATGTTGGAATTTATCTACCCAGGCCAGTCTTTAGTCATGGGCAATTATATGTGGCACTATCCCGAGTAAAGAGCAAAAAAGGATTGAAGATTTTGATACTTGATGATGATGGTTGTGTTACAAACAGTACCTTTAACATAGTCTACAAAGAAGTATTTCAGAGATTACTGTAATTTATATTGCTTCAGTCAATTGGATATAACGTTGCTCTTTGGTACAGGTAAAATCTGCATTCCTTAAGTTATATTTTTTTCAAATGTTGATTAGCGTTGGATTTTGATTATTTTTATACTGTATTTTTAAAATACGATTCTGAAATTCAAAAGCAAAAAACCACATTGAATAATACTTCTGACAATTACCTGTTCAATTCTTCTGTTCTTTATTCGCTAAATCATATGTTATGCTAACATATACTGTTTTTATTTCTTTTATAGTTAGCAGGCTGATGTCAGAGATATTTTGCTGGAACACCGAATTGTATCACTGTTATTTGTGAACTATTTTATGTGTGTCGTCTTATCACCGTTGATTTCCGTCAATCAACGATTATCATTTTAGCAAATTAAAATTATTAATTATTTATTAATTTACAATAAATGATGACCGTTGATTGACGGAAATCAACGGTGATAAGACATGGTTGTAAGAGATGGTAACAAAAAAGGTTGTAACTATAACCTTTCTCTTTGTTGTCATGCAAAATAGTGTTATTCTATTTATCACTTTTGCAAATTTATCACTTTTGCAATTGGACGTGAAGGTTACTCGATACAATTAAACGTTTCGTCCTACAAAATTTTATTTTACTTTTTTATCTTTCTGAATGCTACAGCCTTTTCAAGTTAAAAATTATAACAATACAATTATTTTTTATTATGATATTATTATTAAGAGTTTCATATCAAGATCAACGTGTGGATTTAACAGTAAGACGACACACCAACGACGGCGACAACGATTTTGTTCTTTTTTCCTCGGGCATCGCACGGGTAATTCACTAGTGTCATATATACCTCAACCGTTAGGTCAAATGAGTGATCTGCTACCATGAAAGAAAGCAAGCTAGGCCAAAATGCTTATCCGTTGAGGAGAAATTTTTTGAATACTAGAAAAATATAATTGATAAGAAAATGGTTGGAAAGTGAGTTTGGTACGAATATGTAAAAAAAGTTGTTTGGTTGGAAAAAAATTTACCGGACAAATTAGATAAGATTTTTAAAGTCTATGTTTGGTGTGAGGTAAAAAATAGATGAAGAAATAAGTGGTAATTACGAAAATATCTCTGTTTTTACATTTTTATGAATCACCTACCCTTTACCTTTTTTAAGGTGAAAAAAATATCATTTTAGATCCTAATCGTTGATTTCCGTCCATCAACGCTTACAATCTATTGGGTCAAACTTAATGAGTCAGATTTATTATTAATTAATTAATAATTTTGATCCAATAAATTATAACCGTTGATGGACGGAGATCAACGATTATGATCTAAAATGATATAAGTTTATATCCTTTAAAATGACAGATGTTATTTCCAACAAATAATTATAACAATAATGGTGTCAGTTTAAGGTGAAAAAAAGAACACAAAACAGGAAGCAGAAGCCAGAAAGAATATATTTTGGATCATTATTTACTATTTCATTTATTCACAAGATAGAACTAAGTCAGTCTCATCAACAGATGACCTCCCCCTGTGATGCTGATATGCAGGTGCCTCCAGAAAATAAAAATGATATTCAAACTGTTCCCATGGAAAAGCATTTCAGAAGACCAAATGTAGATTGGTTTGTGGCCTTTCTTTTGTTCTTCTTGCAATGGCCACTTCAGAAGTTCTTAGTTAATAGAACTATGCACGTCGTGGGCTATGAAACAGCAACAATAGATGCATCAAGAGTTCCAGATACACTTAACATATGAGCATTCCTTTTGATATAGCAAAAGCAATAAAGTTGTAATAAAATCAAAATTGAAGTGTTTATAAAAAAAAATCAAAATTGAAGAGGGCTTCTGAATCAAGAAACATACAAGCAATATATTGATAGATAATCTGATAAAATTTCTATCTAGATTAAGTGCTGATAGGTATAGAGCTATTTGATACAATGAAAATTGAATGATAAATCATTTTGACAAACTAAAATAGCACTTGAGTTGGTCTCACCCTCTTCACTCAACATTCCAAAAGGTCAATATATATATATATATATATATATATATATATGTATATATATATATATATATATGTATATATATATATATATATGTATATATATATATATATATATATGTATATATATATATATGTATGTATATATATATATATATGTATGTATGTGCTGACGTCCATGTTTAATGAGATGTTAACCATAAGCTAACAATGTCCATCCATCAAATTACGTAATCTGTAATATGTGTAAAAAAAACATATTAGTTAAGAACTCTTGCTTTCAACGAGTCCAAAATTGAAAATAATTGGTACTATAAAAGAAAGTAAAATGAAAAATGGTGAGATTGAAAAGACAGAACCTTTGTTGGTGGGTGAAGAAAAGAACCAGAGGATGATGGTTGAGGGTATAATGGTCTGATTTATTTTTTCATAATGTGGTTTAGCTGACTATCTATATAAAACCACCTCCAACATCTCTTTCTAAACAGTGCCAAAGTCTAGCATTCTAAGACTAAATTGAAAATGCTATGCAAATTGGTTGGTTGGGGAACCTGTCATTTCTATGTCTACCAAACAAGTGCAAAGTGGAAAGCCAACTTCATTTGCATAGGAAAATTTGAAAAAGCCATCAACCAAACACCACCTAATTATATCGGCTCAATCTTTTCTTTTTGATTAAATATACAATTTCATCTCTTATTTTAAGTAAATATACAATTTCGTTTTCAAAAAAACTATATGTATATCTTCGTAGTTATTAACTTGCTAAAAAATTCACCTCTTTAAAAAGCAGTTTGTATAAACGCAAATTTTTGAAGACTAAAATAACATAAATAGCATCTTTTCATTGATCAAATTGTCTATTCACTTTTTTCTTGTTTTTTAAGTCATG
The DNA here is from genome assembly GCA_032173675.1 of Gastrolobium villosum. NCBI lineage: Eukaryota > Viridiplantae > Streptophyta > Magnoliopsida > Fabales > Fabaceae > Gastrolobium > Gastrolobium villosum. The sequence continues at coordinate 8,368 of JAVKPL010011454.1, read as the reverse complement.
CACAAAATCAGATAAAGAAAAAGAGAAAGAGAAAACCAGGAAAAAATAAACACACATGCTGCATGAGCCTTCTATGTTGGGAATGGTATGGGGGAGCCGAGAATCCTATGTAAAGGGTACATTCACCAATGGGCCAAGCGATAAACCATAAATAAGTGGCCTGACACCACATCTCAACCCAAAATCTTAAGGCTATAGATTTATGGGTCTTTTGCACTTATATAGTCATCATTTGGTCTATGTCTAGCCGTTGTGGTACTTCTTTACAACTCATACTTGAATACTTTCAACATCTTCCCCTCAAGTATGAGACCCAACATCATGCTCTCCCCTTAAGGGCAACTTCTACGGAAGTCTTTTTTCACTAGCCTTCTGCGGAGGCCTTCCAAATACTTAGCCCAGCCAAATCGTTGGCTTTGATACCACCGCCGGGAATGGTTCGGGGGAGCGCAAAAACCTTTGCAAATGATACATCCACCAATGGGCCAAGCGATAAACCACATTAAGTGGACCGACACCACATCTCAACTAAAAACCTTAAGGCTGTAGGTTTATGGGTCTTTTGAACTTATATAGTCATCACTTGGTCTATGTCTAGCCGTTGTGGTACTTCTTTACAACTCATACTTGAATACTTTCAAAATTCTAAGTATAGATTCACGGTAACTTTCCAATTCACTAATTACTTTTTCTTTGATCAACACAAGATTCAAGTGCACATATACAAGAAGATTTACATACAATAAGAAATTAAACAATCACTCATAATAGCTATTCAGCACGTAATATGTTCAAAAGTTCTTTGTAACCAAGTTTTCTTGCATGCTGTTACGTAAAAAAAAGAGTTTTATTGACGAAGCTATGCACATGTAAGTGTACATGAATAATCTTTTTTTATTATGATTTTTTATTACATGATAAATGTTTAAATAGGCAAAATACAATTTAAAAACAATAACCACACACTACAACAACTAAGCAACAATAAAATTATTCACTAACAAATTATTCAAACTACCCGCTACTAGTATTTATCCACTAACTACCTAGTAATAGAATTTACCTACTAATATAACAAAGCAACAATTCAAAAATAACAAAATAATAAAATAAAATAAAAACTAAAACTCGTAACACATTCAAAGCCAAGCCATCAATTGCTTTCACGTGGTACTGTAATACAAAATTTGGGTCATTTGGTGGAAAGCCAATGCAGCATCAAGACTTGGGACGAGCGGTTTATGGTCCTTGAGCAATTCAACCACCCTTCTCATTAAGGGTCTATAAATGGGAAACTCTGAGGTGCAAAGTAGAGCCACATTTAAAACCTTCTCAATCTCTGCATATTCACAAGTTGGTGGGTTCAATCTTTTGGTCTACAATCTTGGGAAGCCACATTTCTCAGAAGGGAAAATTACATTATGTATTCTAATTCCATATCCAACTATAAGATCCATTGCAGATTTGAAAAACCAGAAGTTAATGCTTGGGAAGAATCTGTAGCTCTGGCTCTGCGTCGTCGTGAAGAGTCGGTTGTTTCGTAGAAGACAGGAGCTGTCTCCCACCCTCCTTTACAATTTTCCCGAGGGTCATTGTAAATAAACAAATAGTTAAGGAAACTCACTTCTTGCCATTCCACTAATTATTAATATTTAAAAGAAGTAAAGTATTTTTTAGGTCCAATTTAATACCTTAAAAATAATTAGTTTGTGATCCCTTTGAAATTTAAAATAAACTTGGTTAGTCAAAATCACATTCCCTTTGAAATTCAAAGAATACTCGCGTTGGTAGGGTTGATCACGGTCTGGATGAAATCGATTTTGGAAGCAAAAATCATCGGATCCAATCCCTTCGATTTGAACATATAATCATTCATTCACTTTGAAGTTTTTTTTTTTTAAATTGGATCTAATCTAATTTTATTCGGTTTTGATTGGATCGATTTTCGATTTTTTGAAAAGCCTAAAATTTGTATGATGATTATTATGCAAGTAACATATCTTTTGTATGTATTGGTTTTGTAAAATTTGTATAATGATTATTGTGCAATTCAGAAGTATCAATAAACGATAATCTAATTTTCAATATATATAGCACAACAAAAAGTTGAAACTCGATAAACTCGGTTTCAAGTATTTATCACTTGTTGAATAAGAAGGAAAAATAGAAAATAACAAAGTAAGAAAAATTAATCTCAAATACTAATATTGAGAGATCTTAAAATAATTTTTTATTTCAGATTTTGGCACATAAGTTTTATTGTAGTATCACATTCACGTGAAAGTTATAAAACTAAATAAAAACAAATTCTTAACTCAATTCAAATGCTATATTTATGTAGTAAAAAATTCATACTTTTGTAATATCCTCTACAAAGGTTGAAATCACAATGACAGTAGTAACGGAAACTTGCTAGAATGTACCAATAAATTTTCTTGGGTTGAGCTGATGAGTTAATGAGTCTTGGATTTAGAATTTTTTAAAGTATGATTGGGGAATAGGATCAAGTACGTAGAGGAGATTAATATGTTGGATCGGTTTGACCAACCAAATTGAAAATCAATACAATCCAATTAAAATTTGCAATTTTTTTTTCGTTTTTCAATTTTTCGGTTCGGTCATCGCGATTTGAATCGGTTGATGAACACCCCTACATGTTAGTCCCTCAAAAGGACTAACACGTGTCTATTTTAAATTTTAAAGTGATCACGAGTCGACTTTCTTCCTATAAAGAATTAAATTGAGTTCCGTAATATTCGTTGAGGATTCAAAATATACTTTACTCTAGTTAATTTATATAAGGAATAAAGCATCAATTAAATTAAATTTTCAGATATTATCCGTAACTTCATCGGTCTAATTTGAGTCGAATAGGATCAAGTAGGAGCAAAACTCTCCCTATCAAATTTTCACACAACTGCCAACTGCTTTCTATAAGCTCGAACTCGAGAAAATTGGTTAAAGTGAAAGAATGCTTTATCCGTTGATATATGTGCGTTAAATCAAATTAGCTCAGTGAAAGAATAGTGACATTTTTATCACTATTTCCAAATACAGTTTATACAAAATAATAAATAGTATTATAAATGCTTTTGTCGACTCACGGTTGTACTACTGAATAATGTTACTTTGTCAGTGCCCTTCCCCATTGAACTTGACAAGGTGAGCGTGACCTTTGCAAGTTGGCAGGTATTGGCGTTGGGTGGATAGTGCTTCATTTGGTCATTGAACCAGAAAAATGACATCCCTATCTTAATGCGTCATGAAGCAGTGTTTCATGGTGTTATGGACTACTTAGTTTCTGATTTTGGGCGTCACTTGCATTTGCAATTATACTGCATACATAATTAAATTTAGCGTAAAATAACTTTTGATCAGAACAAAAAGGACGAATTAGTTGAGCTAATTCCGTCATTTGGTTTATAATACGAGTCCTAATGGTGATCGGTGGTAGGTCAAAAGCTATATAGGCTATCACATTCGATTCGATGTTGTCAAATCTTATATGAAACCATGTCAAGTGACAAGAGACAACATACTAATTTTCTGTTTAAGATATAGCTTTTTTGACTTTGTTATCAAAGATTTGGAATATTATTTTCAAGTAGTCATTGGATCGGATTGGATTTCTTAGTCAGTTAATCAGTCCAAATTGAAAAGCTTTTTAGCACTTGAACATTTCTAGAATTGTGTTGGTGCCACAAAACCAGCAGCAGGGCAGTCCGTATGTATATCATGATGTTTCTATGTTATAATAAAGGGTTATATTTATCTCATTCAACATGAGATAAATCAAATTTTTATATACACATAATAAAGGTGGATCTCACCTCAATTTTTTTTTTCACCAATTATTTGTGGGTCCCTCTCATAATGTTGAGATATATAAATCATTAACATAGTCTCACCCAATAGCTTAAACTTTTGGGTTGAATTGGTTCTTTATATGGTATCAGAGTCTCATGTCCCGGGTTCAAATCCTCACCGCCCCCAGTGGCGGATCCAGGAAATTAATGAAGGGTGGGCACTGTTCAAGTACATATAGATCTAGGTCTGGTCTAGAACGCGACTTGCTAGCAGATGTTGGCTGGGTTTGGTTTAGATTTAGATTTGGACAGATTGCGACTCAACTTGACCGATGATGGAGAAAGAAACAAATGTTCCAACTTCTAATAACGGAGATTGAGGTTTGAAAGGAGATGAATCAGTATGTAGATGCAAACGAGCTCTCTGTTGTTAGGTTTGGATAATGAAGGTGGAGGAGAAGAAAAAAAACTCAAAATAGAAGGAGGGAAATTAAAAGGGCAGGATATCGTAACAATCAACTAGTGTTACCACCAATATTACTACAAATCAATTTCACCGTTAGATCGATTATGTTAATCCAACGATCATATTTATTTTCATCTTGTATGGTTATTTTGCCCATATTTAATGTAAAATCATTAAATATGGGAAATCATAATCATACAAAGGTGAAAATAAATATAAAGTATTAAATATCGAGAATCATAACCATACAAAGGTGAAAATAAATATAATCGTTGGATCAACATAATCGATCTAACGATGAGATTGATTGAGAGTAATATTGGTAGTAACCCTATTTGGTTGTTATAATATCCTATCCAAAATTAAATTGGGAAAATTTGAACTTTAAGAGAAAAATATTTTTATATTTTTTGCATCATAATTTAAGGGTGAGCACCCTTCAAGCCCTTCAAGCCCAGTTGGCTCTCGTCTGAGGGGGCGTGTTGAGATATATAAAATCATTAATGTAGCCTCTCCCAGTAGCTTAAACTTTTGGGTTGAATTGGTTCTTTATATGAAATGGTTTTATATAACTCGACCATAATTTTATTACACTAACATAAGATAACACAACTCTAATAACATAAAAGAAATATTTCCCTAAAATAAATGCTACACATACTGACTTCTATGACTTGTTTTCAATGGCATTCTTAAACAAGGTTTGGGTTCAGGTCTATCTGAATGCAAAATATTCTCTTTTTGGAAAGTTAATCCTCATCGTGACGTGAATATTTCTGACTCGAATAGAATTGCTTTTTGTTAGAGAATAATATAAATTATTAAAAATTAAGTTTTTGAGTTGAATGATTCTTTATATGATATCAGAGTCTCGGAGTCACAGATTCTATTCTTACCGCCTTATTTTCTCTTGTGGAATTTCTTAGCACGTGTAGTAAGTCTGTGCATTATCCATCCTTCATGTTTAGTGGGCTCTTGTGTGAAGAAGCGTGTTAGAGAAGTATATAAACCATTAGTTGGGTTTCACTTAACAACTTAAGCTTTTGGGTTGAATTGATTCTTTACTTGGTATCAGAATCTCGTGTTTCGGGTTTGATCATCACCTCCCTCCATTTTCTCTTGTGAAATTTTCTTAGCACGGGTATGTGGGTATGTACATTGTCCACCCTTCAAGTCCAATGGACACTTATGTTGAGTGGGCGTGTTAGAGAATAATATAATAATATAAAATATTAAAAAAAAACCCACCCAATAACTTAAGCTTTTGAATTGAATAGTTCTTTACACTGGAGTATACATGTGATTTATCTATAAAAAAATTCTTAAATATTCCTTGGAAACAATATTCAAGCGAGGTCTGCATTATTGTCTATGTCAAGGATCAATAATGAAAATCGTTTTTTTTGCTCTTGCACATCAATTTTAAGGGGTCAGTTCAAATCACATAACCCAAAGCAAGTTACGTTACAGATTAGAGCATATATGAATATGATAGCAAAAAGAAATTAAATGAATGACATAATTCCGTGTAGATAAGCAGCAAACCTTGACCGTTCAGTTTCCACGTTTAATTAACATGTCAGATAAGTAGGGTATGTAATAAAATCACATCGCAATTCTAACCAAAACAGCTAGCTCTCCATTGGTTTTACAAGTTTACATTGTATATAATCTTGAAAACCAAAATTTAGTATTCAAAGAGAGAACTACCGCAATTTTTGACCCTATAGTAATAAGAAATACGCACAAGAAAAAACCAAAGGAAAAGTATTTGTGTATAAAGTTTGAATATAATTAATACTTACCATGAAATTCATGTTTGGTAAACCACTAGTATTTCATTTTAATTTGCAAAGTGGTCTTATTTGATATGATGATTTGTAGTCATTATTCAAGATATACATAAGATATTTAAGAATGTGGAGTACTCTATGATGCTGAGCATTTCAAAGTGGACATTCAAATTGGAATTATCTCATAAACCACTATGAATGGACGTCCAAGCTGAAAACATAAGATTAAACTTCTAGGGATCAAATTTCACATTTCACCCGAACTGTAAACAGTAATGATCCTTTATTGAAGCATAATAGTACGATTCAAAATATTGGTTAATTACCATTTTATACGTTGTGAGGAAGCCTAGGCAGGAATTGCTTAGATTTAACCACATACATAGAACATGACAAACTCAAGCTTATTTTATGATATGATGCTAAAATGCAATTTTGTTGTGTGTTTTGAAGCATTGGATGAGGTGCTGGAATTGGTTCCAAGAGTGTGCAACTCACATCTTCAATAAATTTTACCTACTTTAGGAACGAAAGATTCAAGGATTGTTTCTGAATTATTACTGCTATATAAGTAGACAAGGTGGGCCTTTATTTAAAAACAAAAAATGTATTGAAGTATTAACAAAATATTATGATACTTGTTAAGGTTGCTTGACGTGAAGAGAAATTAAACCTGAATGCACATGCCCAGTTTGTCGTCAAACGACTCAACCCTTCAAAGCAACTATGATTCATGTTTCATGGATGATCAATATTCATTATTTTTCAAAGGAGGCCAGAACTAAGAGCTGAACTTGCTAACTGTTTCGCTCTTTGAGGAGAGAATCAAGAGGGGGGCAACAAACAAGAAGCAAACTTTAATTTTGTCTGCGAGATATTTCTTTCTTACTTTGAGTGGTAAGCATGCTTATCGTGATGTCCAAGGTCCCGACTTCGACTCGACCTCTCCGCAAAAGTGAGGGTAAGGCTTGACTCGTATTTCCTTCCCCAAACACTCACGAGTGGGTATTGAAATGGGTCGGCCCTTTTTTTACTTTGAATTTAAGCATCCATGAGCCATAATAAATAAACAAACCATAATTTGAAACAAAACAAAGTATCAATTGATGAAATTTCATGATATTAATTTTTTTCATTAATTCCACCAGACTTCCCCCAGCAGATGTTCAATTTGGCAATCAAATAATAAGATCCACCTAATGAGAAATTAGGTATCCTGCTCTAAAATATAATTACTAGCCATTTTCTCGGCTACTAATTAATTACTGAATCAAGTGTGAAGAAACAAGAACAAGAATAATTCGAATCAATCAATGAAAAGCTAGCCGAGGAACAAGATGGATGATTATCAATATAAGATTACCACAATATCAATAATTGAAAAGCCCATATACACGCATAAATGATCAGAATATCGATGATCCATGACCGAAGGAAAACAAGATTAGGAAAAGAAATTGCCACTAAAATGGGGAGAAAAAAAAAACAATAAAACTAAAACTGTCACTGCCTGGCTCCATCCTGTCTGCCTGTTTTTTCTATCTAAAAAACAATAAATCTTTTTTCTTTTTTTTTGCAAATTAAAAAAAAAAAGATGGAAAGAGGAAAGTTACATTGCAACCCTTCACGTTCCAAATTGCGGAGATATGATAAGACCTCTACTTAGGTGGAGGGGTCTTTTTCTGTGTCAACAAGGGTATGTTTAGGTCGGTATATGCATCTTCAGGGAAAGAAAGGAAATGATTGTTGAGAACAGAAGGGTGAGAAGGGAGTGTGTAGGCCCATGAAGTAGCGTTTTCTTCTCTTCATTCTTCTCTCTCAAGTCTCGAAGTACACCTCAAAAGAGTGTATGAGAAAGAAAGAGAAGGAAGGAAGAGAAGCAGATGAAGAGATTGCTATAAGATATTGGTTTATAAATAGAGGAATTAAGGAGCAATTTTGTCCATGCGGCTTGTTTCGGCAAAGCGTAACGTTTTTCGGCCGGTGACCAACCTTTTTCGACTTACCCTTTGTCCCTATTTCTGGTAAGACACAAAACTCTCCTTTTCTCTTTCCCATGTCAATATCTTAGGGTTTATCATCTATCATTTAACACTATCACAAAAAAACTAAAAAATTCATACACACATAACATTTTGTGAGGCCCGCAGAAAAAAAAAAAAATTCCGGCACGCAAAATGAATCTTTATAACATAACATAATCACTTTTCCTACAACATAACTCTTATAAAACTCATATCTTATATCTATCTAACTATTTATCTTATTTTGTGATTGTATTCGTGGATTTTATGTTTTAATGC